>OMKY01212545.1:0-23490 GCA_900302395.1 Bregmaceros cantori | reverse complement strand
AGCTATTGGTCTGCCATGGGGATCGTAACAAGGGTTGCGCTCTCTCGACGCAACGTCTGTCCCACTGGGTTACGGATCAATTAGCCATGCCTACAGATCTGCCGGCCTGTGCCGTCAGGGGTTCGATGCCATTCCACTAGGAGCGTTGCCACTTCATGGGCTGCCTTGAGGGGCGTGCCTTGAGAGACATTTGCCTGGCGGCTTCATGGGCATCACCAAGCACTTCACAGTTCTACAGGGTGAACGTGGCTGACCCTCATCCTTTGGAGTGGTCTTGCGTCCGGAGTCCGGTCCCTTCCTTGAGGTATGGGATCGAGATTCTTCGTGACAATGCTGGTATAGGTCATTCAGTGCTTTAAGCACCGCCCCCTGGCGGTCAGTAGGGATGACATAGAATGAAAGTTACGAATGTAACTACGATTCTATGAATCCCGAATGACCGCCAGGGATTCTGGTCACTCAGAATCCTTGGCTTCTTCGCGAGAAGTTCTGCAAGGACTGTTTTCCCGGGTGCGCACCGGTGATATCACTTCTTCCGGTTCACCCAGGGGTCACGAGTGACGATTCTGGTATAAACACTCGAAATGCGCATGCGCGAAGGAGATATTCAGTGCTTTAAGCACCGCCCCCTGGCGGTCATTCGGGATTCATAGAATCGTAGTTACATTCGTAACTTTCATTTTTCTCTGTGACAGTAGATTTTCTGTCTACATACGCAACATGGCAACCGCATGGTGCATGCAATGTTCATCATTCACACATTGCTTTTTTGACCATTCTTCTCTGTACAGCACCCTACGCATTGTATCTTGGCCACATGCAGAAGTGTGCCATAAACATGTAGTTCCTATGCAAGTGTGGTTTTTGACTCTGTGAAGCGTAGCATGCCATCTTATTGATCAGTTGCAGAATTTGTGGATGGTGCACGCCAGAAGTGGACATTTGATTAGTAAAAGGGCACGTTGGTGGGGTGAAACAGAGGTCACACGACTGATGACATAATATGGACCGGCATGGCTACAAAGAATTGTTTTTACGACTTTACTACATGCCATCTAGTGATGAAGATTTGTTATTATCAAGGTGTGACATACTTTTACACTAGCCCACTAGGGGCAGTAGGATTCCAGTTATTACCTGCGCCAAGCAGATTACGTTTTCGGTCGCGTCGGTTTCTATGTCAGCAGGACAACTGAAAAGGTTATGCATGGATCTGGATGAAATTTTGTGCAGTTGTTGGAAATTACCAACGGAACAAGTGAGATTTTGGTGCATTTCTTAGTAACATCATAGCGTTTTGGCATCGGTGACCCCATGGCCTTGGTGCAGGTTTGCACTCTCCGAGTGCTTCTAGTTCCTTGTGAAACCCATTTTAGCAGAGAGATTTAGAAATCTATTTATATGCTGCCATCTAGTGGCAAATGTCATTTACCATTTTAGGCCATATCGTCCAAGCTCAATCCTGTTCCATCACTATATAATACCCAGACTGGTCCAACCGCCAATCCTCACTCCATTCTGCCCGCATTGTCCAATGCCATCCATCTGCTACAGTGGTTTCCTGTTTTTCTAGGTGGACGTGCTGAGAGACACACTACTGGGTGTGGAGGAGCTGCTGGCCGATGCCCAGAGAGAGGCCAGCCATGCTGCTGTGGTAGGTTGCATCTGTATCTATGTATCTTTTGTGCTAGGCCCATCATTTTCTTTTTTTTCTGGGTCCAACTGTTTTCTAATTTCTGCCCCTGGCAAGAAGTCTTTTTTTGGGGGGGCGCTTGTTTGTTGGTTTGTTTTGTCTTTACTGAAAAAGTTATGGGTGGATGTTTATGACATTTTAGAAATGTTTACCAGATTGCAGTATTGGCACAATGCATGCGATGGAACCTGTACTATATTTAGTATGAAGCATTGGTTGGGTCACTTTCATGGGATTTATGGCATTTTATTTATTACGCTCTTCAAGTCCTTCCTTACTTCGTAGATCGGTTACAGCAGGGGCTCTTAACCTTTTTCATCCCTTTCCTGGATTAAAGTAATTTGCGGACCCCTTCATTGTAAGAGATATAGCACATTTCTCGAATCTAGAGATTGTTAATGTGGCAGTAACATTTGGAATAATGCATATTTTAAACTGCTGGAAAAATACAGCCCCAGAACCTAACGGCATGAAAACATTTACAAAGTGGGTATGGGACTAGAGTAGCCTGGCGAGCCAGAACCAACGTATCGTCCATGCACCGCACATCGCTAGATGCTTGTTGTACGGGCTACGCGAGACGTGGTCGGAGTTTGGTTGTCATGCCTCCACGCCGCTTGTCCCACCTACAGTGCTGTGACACTATTTGAATGACACGTTTTCCGACCCTGGTTTTACCAGACCTGGTGCAAGCGTCTAGCGATGTGCAATGCATGGACGATGTGTTGGTTCTAGCCGGCTAGGACTTGGCTCGCCAGGCTAGGACTATAGTGCATAGTAACTACAATCACAAGGATCTCTTATCCAACATGTCCTAATCAACCCTCTCTTACCCTTGTTGATGTGGTGTACAGGAGGTGGAGCAGGAGCGGCTGGCCAGGAAGAGGCTGGAAGAAACTGTGCGTGGGCTGATGAGTGAAGTGGAGAGATTGAAAGAGGTATGTAATGATAAACAAATTCAGTTCATAATAATTTGATAGCTCCATGATGTAACAAGAAATATGGATCTCCCACTGTGGAATATCCTCGAAGCATCAATACCCAGTATATATAGGGTCAAATCCTTCCACCTGGCCAGAAGTTGAAGTTATTTAATTCAGCCATTTTGTAAGTGTTGGCCTCCAAAGTCAGCTCATGAACCTAGCCTAGAGCATTAACCCACCGAATCTTGGACAAATCCATCCATCCGTTCAAAAGTTATTAATGTGAAGGATTTTATGAAGCGGTGCCTCACACAAAAACATTATTCTGGGATGTAATAAGTATGTACACACACATATACACAATAGATACTAGCTGGAAAAAGCAGATTTCAACACTTTACATTGTTCTGCTTGATCTAATAAATAAACATCAGATGGAATTCTTGCTAATGAAGCTATTCAGAAACGCCAATCTTGACAATCCTCACCACCTGTACAAAGGAGGCCACAAGGACACAGACTGTCTGTTTATATGTTGTTTTGTTGGCGTCTGGGACGGAACTACATGAAATATTCCACCTGTGTCTGTGGAGGCAACAGGCTCTATTTTAGCTCTCATTGTGGTGATGATTATCAGGAAGGAAAGGAGTCCCTGCCCCCTACTGAGGCAGGAAAAGCTGCAGCATTATTTGCAGAATGTGCGGCCGACTTCAATTTGTGTCGATGGTCGCTAAAATGCATGCGTCACACGGAGTCCCTTTCCTCTTGTTACCTTGTCTGTCTCGTATGTTTCAAACTACAAAATATCTAAAATAATGTAGATCGAAGTGGAGGAATGTTGTCGCTGTTGTTGTTGTTGACGTGGTTACTTTCTACAGTTGTAATTACTTTTGAGGCAGTTAATAGTTACTTTTGAAAGAACTAATTTGTCACTTTTGGCAGTAGTATTTTATTACTTTTTGCAGCAGTAATTAGTTACCTTTGGCAGTAGTAATTAATCATTTTGCAGATTTGCTTTCTTGTCAATAAAACAAAAGTAACAAATGATTACTTTTGGAAGGAGTAATTTAACTAATTAAAACTGCACCAAGTTACCAATTACTACTGCAAAACATAACTATTTACTACCGTAAACTAGTTTTTTTTTTTTCAAAGTAACTGGTTAGTTTTGGCAGTAGTAATTACGTTTTGCAGCAGTAATAAGTTAGATTTTGCAGAAGTAATTAGTTGCTTTTTTGCAGCCATAATTAGTTATTTCTCGCAACAGTAACTGGTAACATTTTGCAGTAGTAATTACAAAAAACAAAAAAGTTCAGTGTAAAACGATGTTCGATGTCCGAAAGATATATTTCTTCATTGTCCTGATCCCAATGAACGCATTTGAATTATTGAATTTGAATGCTTTAGTCCTTATTGTGCTTCTCTCTAAGAGCATCATAAAGCTATACTTTTTTTTTTAAGACTACTAGCCAGGAGATCCTGAGCAATGCCATTCCAGTTAATGTCATGCTATGTCATTATTATAGAACTGCGACAGAAAACTGACATGTTGCATGTTCTAAATGGTGCACAATACACGTCTGCAGGAGCGAAACTCTGCGAGCACACCTGGTCAAGGCCAGCCACAGCTTGTAGCAGAGCAGGAGAGTTGCAGTCCGATCATCCTTGGAGGTGACAGATTCTTGGGAGAAGTCAAAGAAAGCCCCCTACAGAAGATGGTGGACATTTCCCGGGCTCAGCTCTCTACGCTGGCGCTACACGAGCCCTTCTGTCCACCAGACGGCGTCCTTGGTAGGCCGTGTACTGTAGCGGAAGGCGGCGATGACATCGACGGCAACAACGACACAGATAGTGTTGGCGTTTACGAAGATGCCTCGGCAGATACACCTGAGCTAAATCACATGTTCCCAGGAGCAGAGAATGCACTGGAAGTCGACCAGGAGAACGACGACAACGACCTTCCAGACGATCGCAACCAAAATCCAGATTCATCTTGTGTTGTGTGTTAGATGGTTCATTTGGAGGAGTGTGAAATACATGCCAGTGACAAGGGTTCAGAGAGAGGCCTGGAACCTCCATTAGTTTCATGTTCGAAATCAATGTTTGTTACTGGGATGGCAAAACATAATTGTCTGAATGTTGCACCTTATTTCATAATCCAAAGGCTTTTTCTTTCTAAAATATCCGGGAATTCAGATTAAGGAATATACTCCTTTTTTGTAAGGGCCCCAGAATTTAGAACTTTTATTTTTGTAGCACAAAAGCATCCTGTTATTGCCATGGGAATTTATGAGAAAGCCATTGTGGAAATAATAATTGGCACAAATTTGAACATGGGCTCTACTGTAATTTTCTGTTCTTGTTTCTGATCTGGCCTATTGTATTATTCACAACAATCTTGGAATCACAGAACAAACAATATGCACACTTATTTGCTATTACGCTATCACTGAATTTGATATAGATGCTTTTGTATATGGCTTTTTCTTTGCCATGATTTTTGAGGGGAGATGGAAATATAACATTGATAAAAATGTTGAACAGTTGTTAGAATAAAGCTCAATATGGCCGGGATAAAGGATTACTTCATTCAAGTCACCAGTTTTTCTCACTTTTCTACTGGTCGTCTTTGCATTTAATAGATCAGTGTTTTTCTAATGCTCATAGTAAATAGTTAACGGTTATAGACTAATGCCTGTTTTCTTGCTTACTATAATCTCGCCTTCCCGATGTATATCGAGCTGCGTTTCCTGGTGCAAATTCACGTTCAATCACATTTTCATTTTCAATATCGCATATTAGTGTTACTGGCATGCATTTCCATAAACCGTTTAGTGTGTGCCATGTTGCTAAGTGCTAACTCGATGGCACCAACGCATTCAGTAACCGTGTTACTATAAGCAAAATGAGTTGGGAGTGTACTGTGGGTGAAAGATTCTGTTGGGAGCTATTTATGGTTACGAAGACTATGATCTTGCTGTATGGCAGCAGTTAGTGACCGCTTAAGGGTCAGATTATAACGCACTGGGCCTCGTTTTGAGCGCTTTGTTTGTTGTTTTTACGCTTCACAGGCTAAAGGGAGTGTGTGTGGGTGTGGAGAAGCACGATTTTCTCAGGAGCACTAGACTTTCCAGGCCAAACAGAAGGTGTCTTAATATTTCTATTTTCTTCACTTGGCAATATTGATGTTACCCCGTTTGTCTTGAGGGAATCTTTTATCGCTATCCTAGCGGAAACATGCGTCCACAACAGAGTAGGGCTCTAAAAACCACACCGTGTTTTGTAAACATTTGTTTTTTTCAAAATGAGCAGCCCTAATGCATTAGCAATCATGTATTTTCATTACCTGTATTGAAATAATTTATATGAATGTCAAGGTGATCTCACACATTAGTAATTGGAAGGCGTTGAGCTCGAACAAAGTTGGAGTATTCCACCAAACTGCTGTAAATGCTGCCACAGGGGTAGCCGCCAACTTGGGGCCTTTCATGGGAGCTGTAGACTAGTTTGGTTCTGATGCAGAGACATGATCACATTAAATTGTTAGCAGAATCTATGTAGATTACCTTTCTTTCATTAGAATTATTTCAATTTTCAACTGAGTCACCCTTTCTTTCAGATCAGAGCTATATACTGATTCGTCCCAAAATAGCCTGTCGGTAACCACTGCGGTGGAGTGCCACTAGCCCACCACCAATAAAAAATACCGTAAGGCAACGGAATAGTGTTACAAAAATGTCAAATACATTGTTCGTCCAAATAAGTATATACTTAAATGCCGAGGTTATTCATGTTTCATCAGCAATTACCATTTGCACAACACGACCGACAGCTGCTGTCAGCGGGTAGGAGGCAGTAGTTCGGTAATCGACGGGTGGGTCGTTCATTTTCAAAAAACGGCAAGCCATTCAAAACGTGTAGCTCTTTGCACTGAAGAATAAATGAACAACGTCCGCACATAACAGGAAATATTTTGTAATATTCAAGCGAGGTCAGATTTACTCCGTCATATTTTTATTAGTGGTTGGCTTCACAGGAATAAGCTATATTTGGTGTTTCGACTTCAATGCGTTTAAAATGAAGCTGAACTGTTAAAATGGGTGCGGTTGAGTCCCGCTGCTGTAAGAATATCTACCACATATCGTTAATGGGGACTATACGAACACCTGCACGTGGGACCGCTGCCTGTTTCTAGACTTCTTTCAAGTCTTTGGTTTGTACTCTGACGTTTTTTCTCGTTCTTGCCAATGGGCATGTTTGTTGCCAATGAGATGTAGGGAGTATAAAATATATTTTTGGGATGATTTTTTTTTTTTGCATTATTTTATTGTTAGACAATTATACGTTTTTGGGGTACCATTTTACCCCATGTTCCTTCCGACATTTAGCATAGACAGGACATTCAATTGATGGCTTGAAATTGTAATCCTGTTGGCCTATAGTAGGCTTATTATTTTCTTGCATGCTTCCGTTTGCACAATCTATTCCTTGAAGCAGAGTGACCAATGACCACATTTTTATTTCCAATGTTCACAATATTGTTCTTGTAAGGCTTCAAATAACCATTACTGGTGTCTTGTGTAATTTTTTTCTCCACTAAACGATTGCTCAGTTGGGCTAATGCAGGCCAGAAATATTATTAAACATGTGGATCATTGTTTAATAATAGGCCCTTGGAGGTAAGGGTGAGTCATGACATATTCAACGACAATGATAAATATAGCTGCATATACGGGGCCAAGCTGGGGGGGATGCGGACGACATTTGCAAAGTTTCGTTCAAATCTGACAGAGTACTAAGTGACAGAGTACTACGTGACTTTTCTGACGCGTTTGATTGGCTTTCACTGTAAAATGGTAGGGCTCGGTACACATGATCTGTGTACCAAGCCATACCATTTTGTTGTTCTGCTCAGAAGTTACATGCAGAAACGTAAATAAAACTTTGACCTTCTGGTGGCACTAGAGCTTTTGAGCTGGGGTCTTGCAATTTGTTGTTATGTGTCAAAAGATAGGCATGAAGGTGCATGTGAATTTGCAAAACATTTTGACAAACGGCTGCCGAGATATGACTTCCTGTTTAGCGAGGTTTACGCCAAATTTGGCAAAACTCGGTCCACAGATGCTATATACTAATTTTCGGAGCGAAAGTTACAGGCAGAAACGTATGTGCAATTATCTGCAACTTTGGCGCTATAGAGTTGGGGCTGGCGACCTGGAAATTGCTGTGGGCAATGCTGAGACTGACTAGAATGTGCGTGCCAATTTTCAGCATTTTCCTATGTAGGGTTCTATGGGCTGCCATAGGAATCAATTCGGGTAAAAATAATAAGCTAACAAAGACTTAAGGTGCCTTCGCTGCTTGGCCCCTAATAAACCTGATTCTGGTAAATGTATGTTATGACCCACTTGGGTATACACTGTAAAAAAAAAAAACATTTCTAGCCCGCCCCGTCGCAAATGCCACACTTCATACATTCATGCTCCATGGTAGACTGGTGGGGTTGCAGGTTCTTCACACTATTTCACGTCAGCTCTCCCCCCCCGTCCCTCTCCCCCTTAGACTTTTAATTTAAAAACACACACACACACTCTCATCTCTTTACATCATTGAGGGTCATTTGTAGGTGTGCAGTATTTTCCATTTGTCGTGACCTGTTGCATGACCTGTGGCAAGTTATGCGCCGCTAAACAACATGAAACAGAACAATTACATTGGTCAATGCCACACACAAACTCATTAAATTATTTATTTAAAAAAAAACTAGTGGACATTTATGTAAAAAATTAAATATGTATGGCACTGAAACAAAGCACATTTTACACATTGTCATGTTTCACCATGCCTTAAAGTATTGTGCAGCTTTCGTGGCTACACCACTTCTAGTCCATTGCCAGTAATCAGACTGGCTGAGGCCCGCCATCAATCAGTTCATCATGATGAAGTTTGACTTGCAATGAGCTGAAAAGATGAAAACTAGATTAGTACAGTGGGAATTCACATCAATCAACAGCAGGGCCGATTGCTTTAAGACTGCAAAGGAGCCCAGCTTCACCTAACATGTCAGAAAAATAAATGGTCAAATTTACTGTGGTTGTTGTGTGTAGTGTCATTGACTAAATATGTGCTAGAATGCGCTACATTTTTGTTCATAATTGCTTTTTATCACTAACTGATGCAACTCTTTTACCGTTTTCTTATCATTCTCTCCGTGGCGCGCTGGAAGAGTTGGTTGAACCAGCTCAGCTGAACTTATACGGTGAAATGCATAAATGATATGCTTTGTCACGCCCCCGGACTGCGCTGCGTCAGTGGAGATTGAATGGTAAGGCATGAACTGTTACGCTGAACGTAAAACAGACACGTTTAAACTGCACAGCGATTGGTTTACATGCTGAATTTTGTCCCTGCCCAGACGCTGGCCGGACATCGTCTAGCATTAACTTACATGCAGTGCTTAATTTGTCAAGCCGGAGGTCCCGGAGTGCTGGAGACGAGTAGCTCCCCCAGCTCAAGATCAGCTGGGGGAGCGCAAGTCAGAGGTGGGGGAGCGGCCGTCAGTGGTGGGGGAGCTAGCTCCCCCTTGCTCCTCCTCAATGTAAGCACTGCTTACATGGAAAAATGGGGAATGGGTGTGACCTCGTGTCGGGTGGATGCAGATCCCGTTTGATTGATAGCGCATACACACTCCAGAAACGCACGGACCACAGCCCATCAAATCAATCCACCCATCAGAAGATATGGACGAAACAAGAATTTGCCCATCTTGAATTCACCCATTTTGAAAGTTTTGAATGAACCTACCCTAGAGGATTAACCCACCGAATCTGGGACAAATCCATGAATGCGTTCAAAAGTTATCAAGCCAACATGCAGCAGAGACGTGCACAAAAAACATCCCCTATGTTCCGCGTTTTGGGGGCTATAAAGACGTGCTTCATATCACGTCAAATTAACAATCAAGCTAATGCAAACACCAGGAGCCCAAAGATTCTCACCAATAAACTCTGCGACTGGGTCGTGCTCCCCCTCAGTGCGGATGGTGCCGGCGATGCTGTTGTTCTCCAGGATGGGTAGGAAGAGCTGCACAAAGTCTGAAGTGTAGGGAGGAGCTATGACGTCCAACACCTGGACCAGCCCACCATGATTTGGATTAGGATTTGCAGCATGAAAATGAGACACATTGCATCACACCTCATAATGAAGATTTAAAACGGTGCGTAGCAAATTTTTGTTTCAGTCTAGGAAACGACCAACTGTAGAGCCAAATATATTGAAATACATTTAAGTGGCCAATGCATTGGGAGTTCCAATACCTCTGTAATTTCAGGATCCTGGAAATTATACCACCTAGACTACATTTCTGAAAGAACTTCAATCAAATATCAGTTTTAGCTGCCTCATCATTGTGCCTTCCGGTTGACGGTGCAAAGTTTTTCTACAGCTGTTCGTAGGAGAGAATTTTAAAAATGTGTTCATTTTTATTCTCTACCTAGTTTAAAACATGAGAAACTGGGCCTTTTAAAAGTACAATAGCAGGCAAAGAAATAATAAACCTACACTTGAACAAGCAAATGTACTGAACAAATGTTCAGTACATAGTCCAGGAATGTCAAACCATATCAAATAATTTGCACAGCCCAGGGCCCAGGCTGTGGGTGCCATAGATGCAATGACAGGCTTGAAGTTTATTTTACACTTTGCACCCAATTTCCCAGGAAAGCCATCTAAGTCCTTTGGAAGAGGGACGTACCTCTGTTACAAAGTACCGGATGAGGTAGAAGTCTGTGTTGAGCTTCTCCAGACATTTGCGGATGTATCCGACCACGGGCAGCACGTAACCACGACTCAGCAAATGAACCATGCGGTCTAGCAACGTCTTCTTCAGCTCCAGCTGGAGGGGAGGGAGACAACCATGGTTTGTGTCAAGGCCAAACCCGATTAGCGAAACAGATTGCACATTTGAGATTGCTTTCTATATTTTGGCGTGGACAAACCTCCACCCTCCCCCCACTCTACTCACAACTCGCATACCCTGATATTTTGGGCCACAAACAAACTTGGGTGAGGCCAGTGTCACCACTTTCATCAGGAGAAAGGCTAAAGTTAAGGACGTGTAATATACAGTACATTATAACATGTCGAAAATAACAACTTGAAATCAAAATCGTATTATTTTCTTGTGCAATGTAAATCATAATAACAGATTTTCCTGTTTTCTAGAATAATTGCTGTACATTACTGTTGTAGTAACTGGTTTAATATGGAGATGAGTCACTGATGTTTTACTGGTTGAATACATTATTTGACATTTGGATCACATAGATATATTTGATATAATTAATGACATTATATTTACAAAAGTATAATTATATTAATTGCATACCCAAGAGTGTGGTCTGTTCCAAAGGCACAGTTAATAATTTAATAATTTATCCGAGTGACAGTAATCTTTTTTTTCTCACCTTCAAAAATCTCAATCAGATTTGAAACCGATTTTCAGAGATACGCATTTCAGAATTTCATTTTAAGCTAAAATCGTAGAGCCCTACATTACAGGTGGTGAAATATCATTGAGACATTTTGAGTGTAAGGGTTTTACCAACATGTATAACTGATCCTAAATGAGGATAACATGCCAATAAGATACAATCCCACCCCTCACCAGTTGGAGGAGTTAAGCCCAGGTGAGGCTCACCTGTTCCATGACGTCGAGCTGAGAGTGATCCGTCTCAAACAGCTTGATGAGGAGCTGCAATACTTGGGGATGCAACAGCTGGTGGCAGGTACAGATCTGCAGGGACGGTGGTTTATTCTTTAACATAACCGACACAGTGAAAAGGACTACAGGTACCAATCCAAATGATTTTTTTTTAAGGACACGCTGCACAGTGCACATCCGACTAATCAGGCAGTATGTTTGTTTATGGTTACTAATACGAACATACACGTACAAATCACTTAAGTCACTCCTTTGGAGAAGGCGAGAAATTAGCACTCCACTTACATTAAGCACTGATCTCAGAATGAACCACAGAAACCTTTCTCTGTTTCATGGAAACCGGCAAGGACACTGTATTCAAAGTACTGGGGGATTAAATCATATTTTTGGGGCTTTTTCTCATTTTTTGGGCATTTGTGGTAATTTTTTGCCTTGAAAATACACTCTTTCTCCCCCTAACCCTTCATCCCAGTTTCCAATTTGAGGATAATGTGCATAGACATGATGCATACATGCCGTGATGTGACATTTTTCCCTTTCTTTTTTGGCCTAGAATTCATAAAATCTAACATGCTTTGTGGACTGCATACCTCATCGAGCAGTGCCAGGTGCATGGGGGTGTGGTCGGTCTGTAGCTGGAAGTAGCGCGGTTCAGACACCGTCCAGTCCACCCACTTCAGAACACCCATCGCAACCACAGGAAACCTGCATTGAGCAAGAGGGCATTGGTGATACGTCATACATGTCCATGCACCCACATTCATAGATATGTGCGCAAATCTGACTGGTCCTCACTAATCTCAAAATCACTACATTTTCACGTTTTTTTTTGTGCTGCTGACTCCAAGAGGCAGCATAATTGAGTCCATCCAGCGATGGCAGCCTGTGATATTATAAAAAAGCTACTGCAATATCAGCCGATTGGTTGAAAAACGTTCCTTTAAAAAGATTAAGTTTGTCAACTCTAAATATTTGGCAGTTTTGGTTATTCTTAATATTCCAACTAATAATGAAGTTATACTTTCTATGAAAGCCATTAAAATTAATTTCTCAACACATTTTTTTGGTGCTTTTCCTAATGTTCATGAAAAACCACGCTCAGCTAATGTCTCACATTTTCAGCCATAATTAAGTATTTTTTCCGGCGTCAGCGCCGTTTTTCCATCTTTATTGGATAGGATTAGTCGTAACCAGGGTTGAAGAGATCGGGGGTAGAGCGCCACTAACATGAATGGGGTCGCGTTAGGTGCGGGGTCCATAACCACTCGGCCAACGCGGACCCCTAAAAACCATTTAAAACAAGAAGCACTCAGATGGCCGTAGTGGTACAAAAAGAATTGTACTTTTAGCATGTGTGGCAACCCATTAACAATGCAAGTGCTCGTAGAGTAGCGCGATTGACGCCACCGGCGAACATACCAACTACATTTCCCAGCAGCAACTGCGACCCGGAAGTCTGTTCACGTGACCGCGTTAAGCGACGAGGGATCTATCGGTAGGTTGGTGATTATGTATGATTATGTTACTTAGAGGCTACAGAAATGCACCAAACATTGAATCACTTCTTCCATTGGTCTTGGTCACTTCCAACAACTCAACAAAATTTCATCCAGATCCGTTCACAACTTTTTCAGTTATCCTGGCGACAAACCAACGCCACCAAAAACATAACCTGCTCTGCAAAACTTAAAAACGTAAGATGATTCAGCGTGTCGACAAGTACTCGGCTAATCGTTGCAAGTAAACGTAACTATATTTGATATAATACCAATTAATCCAAGTATTATTTGAACAGCTCTACCTGATACACTGGTACAATGTGCCTAGCTCAGCCACCAGCTCGGTGGCTCCCTTGTTCTCGTTGCAGCAGAGGTTGTGGACCGTCTCAATGGCCTTTGAAGTGGACTTGAGTTCGTCTTTGTTGATGTTGACACGCTTATTCTGTGCGGAGCGTGAGCAAACACATCCAACATTCATGATCCAATACATTTCAAGGCATTATTGTTGAGCATTTCTCAACCAATTCCCACATCTTGGTCAGTGATTAAAACCAGACAGGGCTCATGGCATATGCCGTTTTGCGAGACGTGTTGTGTGTTGTGTCAATGAACAATGAGTTACATTTGGTCCAATTAGAACAAGGTGTAATTGTTGTATGCATAAAGACTGTCCACTGTCCACGCGTCTTGAGGCTAAAATGTCATACCACGACACCCCTAGTCCACAATAGAGGCCCAACCAATCAGCTAGCACTGCCCTAACGCCAACGTCATGGGACAAACCACTTAACAAACCATTTCAATAAATCTATTATTCACTGTTAGAAAAAGCAAGTTCCAAGTTATTTTATCAAATTCACTCTCACTCTGTAATACATAAATGAAGGCATTAACCTTCAAGAATATACATTGCTTAGTACAGTGAATTTGAGAGGGTCCTTTACTAAGAATTTGAGAGGGTCCTTTATAAACACAGTGATGTATGGGATACAGCAGCATTTTCATCCTGTTTTGCGAACTCTGGGCAATGTGGCAATCAAATCAACCAGTCACAACAACACAGCAATTTTGCACAGAAATATAAATTGCAGCTATCCCACCTAAAGGTCCAGGATGGTAGTACATTTTAATAGCAGTTATCAAATATTGTATTAATGGAGTATTCTCCCAACATTTTTAAACTGTTTGCATGGCGGGACTAGGATCTGTGGGTTGCCTACTGTCCAAGCCACTACTACGTCTTAACAAGACCATGCAAGTGCACGACCTAAGCGTTGCACCAGAGTCCCAGCCATAGACATTTCATTCAAAAGAGAAGTGGCTTGCTGAACTAGGGGCCTTGCCGGGGGGGATTTTGGGCTTCTTCCTCACGGAAGGCACATTTTACTAAATAAATTAATATGAATGCCAGCCTACCTTCTTCCAGGTTTCCACCACGCTAGCAGCATATGCCAGGATGTGAATGTATTTGTGCTTGTGGTCCTGATTGATCTTAGAGCCCGGCTTGAAAAGAGACTGCATGAACAGGTCCAGAAAGGCTGGTACTCTGATCTGTGAAAATAAACAAGGCATAAAATAGCTGTTCAAACAGTAAAAGAAACACAACGGCACAGTAAAGAGCCACTTGAAACATGTCGAGGTCAACTACTCAATCCTTTGTTGTCCAAAATAACAAAATAAAACAAATAATGACATGAATAATGTTTACAAATCAAACTGCAATTAACATTGTCATTTTCCCATGCATATGTTGGATATAATCAATTCAGAAATGAACAGTGTGTAGAAATGTAATGAATGTGTGTAGGATCAAAGACTGAACCATATTTTCATCGGTTGAGTAGTGTTGACTACAGCGAGTAATAATTTCAGCTCTAATATTATGTATGCTGCCATACAGACGTTACTACTTCCGAAGTTGAAACGTGAAGATAACCCAAGAAATGGGAATGTGCATTTACAGAGAAAATATAAATGACAAGCTTCCCAAAGCGAGCCCCAACAGGCAATTTGTGGAAAAATGTATTTTATTAAATAGAGTGGAGAGAAACAGGAAGCGGTGTGTACGGATCGAGAGTGATCTCAGTGCATCTCAGGCGTCAATCAATGGATTACTGCAATAAAACTACTGGTCAATACACCTACTAAATGTTAGGTAGGCTTTTCAATTTGTTAATATGTTTGTTATAGTCTCTGAGCCGTGCCTCAAGGCTATGCCTACTAACAATATTTAACTTTTTATCGTTTTTTTACATGTCTATATCATTGTTTACTTGTTATTTTTGCTGTGCTTGACCTGTGGAATAATTGTTAAGGGCATTCTCCCTTATCAACCTAGAATTTCTCTCATGAGACAATAAATTAGAGCTGCAACTGATTAATCGATGATAATCGATTATTGAAATAATCGCCAACTAATTTGATAATCGATTAATAGTTTCCTTGTTTGGCCCATTCTTTGCTCAAACGTGTTTAATATGTGTTGCTCCCAATTGCAGTCTCCATTACCAGTGTCATGGCCTTAATACAATAAAGACAAAACGTAACCTTGGGTGAAACCCAATATGTTAGAATTTAGCATGGAAGATTGGGCTCTTCAATGCCGATACTTAAAAATGGAAATGTTAGCGATAAGTGGAGATAGCGAAACAGAAAAAAAGTTTGCAATATTAATATTCCAAACTTTTTTCTTTTTTAAAAGTTATTTTTTCCGGCGTCAGCGCCGTTTTTCCATCTTTATTGGATAGGATTAGTCGGAAACTGGGTTGAAGAGATCGGGGGTAGACATTGCAGACAAGTCGACGAGCGCAGTCGAACTCACGACACTGCAGACGCTGCGGTAGACACAGTGCCACTAACATGAATGGGGTCGCATTAGGTGCGGTGTCCATAACCACTCGGCCAAAGCGGACCCCTAATATTCCAAACTTTTAATAATAATGCATGCTAATAATCGATCCAACTGTAATTGAGAAATGAACCGATTAAATCGATTAATCGTCAGTAAAAATGGACGATTGATCGATTATCAGAATAATCGTTAGTTGCAGCCCTACAATAAATGATCTTATCTTAATGTGTGCACACAGGGACCCATCGAGTCCTGAATAAAGTTTGAATTGTTGGTGCAGGGTGCCGACAGTGAGGTGGTCTCACTTCCAGGCCGAGTGGAATGTGTGAATAACAGTGTGTTCCTACCAGCTCAACGGGTGGAGGATCCATGCTGCTGAACATTTTGAACAGCACGGTGATGTCGGCCGGGTTGAGGGCTCCCTTGGACAGCATGGCCCCCAGAGCTTGGCACGCACGTGGATAGGCAGCTGCAGTGCCCAGGGCTAGTGTGATCTGACTGGCATCGTGGCCCCTGGTGGACGACCAACAGAATTTTAACCGAATTCCCATCTTTCTTTCGTGAAGATTTGGCGCAAACTGGAGTTGAAGATGACGAAAATAAGATGCTGCCATAAACTGAGCCAATTGCAATAAGCGGTATGTGAATGTACACATTTGTTTTTACTAGTCAGAATACTCTCACATGCCATGATCTTGCAAGAAGATGTGAAAGGACATTTTTCAACACGGTCTGGTCTTTACGAAGGTGAGATTTTTTTACAACTACCCCTGTTGGGAGTAGGGTCAGGACAAACCGGAGCTACAAAAGCAGTTTCTATTACATTCGGGGAAGAACACATCCCCATTGAGAGTGGTAGTACTCAAAAGCCAAGAGGAGAAGAGTACCAATTACCAAAAAAATTAAATCAGTTAATCGATAAAGTTTGTTTAAGTATCATCATCTTGTTGGTACCGTTGGTGAGCAGACTTCTGGACCTCTTGGGCGATGCGACGCATGGCAGAGCCGCCCTGCTCCTCCTGGGCCAGAATAGACATCATGGACTGGGCAAACAGGTACGTGTGCTCTCCATGACAAACCATCTTCTACATGACACACACAGAGGAAGGGTGGTTATTTGCAGTCAGAAAGCATTTGTTTCTGTTAATATATTGACATTATACAGAATATATGTTACATTATAGTAATTCTCCAAGTTCCCCGCCCCTGCAGTTGCAGTCTGAAAGAATGCAGCCTTTCACAGTTATCAGATGAGTTCCCAGGACCCATGCTCTGCTCAGGTTGACTCCCTTCCATCAGCCGTATTTCATCAGAAAGCACCCCCTTCCTCCCACAGACCTGCATGTATTCTCATCCATACACGCCAATTCAAGTGGCAGCCAGAAAGCAACCCTCCCACCACTACAGAATGTTGGAGAAAAAAAATGGAGGAGGGATTGTCAATTGTCGAGGTCTAATCGTAACTTAATCTTAAGATAGGATAGGATATATATAATCAGTGTTTACAAAATTCAATTACCAACCAATAACTTCATAAATGTTTGTATTTTTATTTTAAATGTTTAGAATTATCAGAGAATATATAGTTCTCATTTCTGCTCTGGCAAACACTGACTAGTTTGCCAAGAACCGTATCTTTTGTGAAGTTCTTGAGAACCAAGGTCAAGGTCATTTGCAGTAGATGAACGGAATTTATCTGCCTCTCCCTCTCACTTCACCGTTGCTAGCCCTACCCGACCTGAGAGATCACTCAGCTCTACGACACAAGAAAACTATCTCTCTCTGGTTGTTCGTGATTGGTCAAAGAATTCTCTCACTGGTGGGGGGGGATGATGGTCGAGTGGTTAGAGAGCATGTCCCCCAAGCCACAGGCCGAACAGCACCGGGGGTTCGCACAACCCCTTCGGCCTTTCTGCAGTGTCTCCCCCAACTCTCCATCCCGGCTTCCGATTGAATCCTGTCACAATCTCTCAATAAAGAATGAAAAACGGCTTGCGCCAAAAAAATAAATGGAAATAATAAATACATTATCTCAGACTTGATCGCCCAAAGTCTGGTCTAAAAATGGAAAATATTCGGAATAAACTTAGGATATGCTGATCAATCTACTTGTGCGTTCCAAATGTCATCACTAACTTCCCTGCGTTAAGAGCATGGGTGGACAACCCGCAGCCCTTTGCCTGATGCCGGGTTTCCATCAAAAAAATGCGCCACGCATACACCCAACGCCCCCACGCCACGCCATTCTACCTGGCGTGCTGCGTATTCGCTTTGTTTCCACGAGCTTGCACGCAGTGCGCTCAAGGCTGCGGGACACATTTGGCGCGATAGTTGGCTTTGCCCAGAGCACCAGCAGATACGTCACTTTCCCTTTTCTCTAGCCAGTTTTGTGTGTGCGGCTGTGCGCGTGTGTGTGTTTGTGTGTGTGTGCGTAATATGAGAGGACGAGACTGAGGAAGGAGAGAAAAAAAAAAAAGAACACACAGTGAAAGTCGGCGGTGTAATAATAATAAATAAATAAATAATAATAAACCTGCGTGTTTGTGTGTGTGTGCGCGTGCGCGCGCGCGTGTGCTTATGCTTGTGTGTGGTGCCGTCCCGTTTTTTAAACCGCTGTGCAAGGTGACGTGCTATCCTTTATTTGTTAAGATATAGAGTTAAAGTACTTCATTTAGTCGCATATACATATACATGGAGAGTAAAATTCTTCATCTTCCTCCGCATTTAATATCCATTAAGATGGACAGCGGACAGCGGGATAATGTTTCTGTTCCACGTGCGATCAGCACGGTTGAAACAGGAACACGTGCACGCGCGCGCACACACACACACAAATTCAATTGCTAGCTGCAGCCACAACAAGTATAGAGCGGCTATCCTTTTAGCTGCCGCGACAATATTGCGACCGGCTCACATGCCTGTGTGCCGATGGGGCTCTTTGCTGTAACATAGATATGTGGCTCTTGGTCTCCAACTGGTTAGCCACCACTGTGTTAGAGGGTAGCCGTGAAGATACCTTTCCGTAAGTGGATCATCTCCGGCCAGCCATACATCGTACTCGCAGCCAACTTTTAAAATAACATATACTTTTTAAATAACTAGCCACAAGCTGCTGCTGTGGGTACTCACAGCAAACTCTGGTAGGTTCTTTTCAAGGTTCTCCTCCCCTCCATCCAACAGTGTGGCCAGAGACGTCCTGAGGACTCGTGAGAACACCTCCAGCTGCTGGCAGGCCGTCGACACGCTGGTGATCTCTCCCTGGTAGCCGGCATCTGAAATGAGCTGAAGACACGGACAAGCACGGTATGGTTTATTTCATTCATCTCCGTGGGAAAACATATGTTTCGCCACCAGAGTGAGCGCAACAGACAAAAACATCAGCACACAACAGCACATTACAAGGCAATGCACAGACCCATGGAAGCATACAGTACATGAAGAAAGGAATAGGAAAATATCGATAAAAATCAGGGGCTAGGCTAGCAGCATTCATAGTAAAATCTAACAGCAGTTGGCACAAATGACCTCCTGAACCACTCAGTTGAGCAAGGTGGTGTAATTAGTCTGAAAGATTGAGATTGCAGTCAGAAAGCATTCATAAGAAAGAATGGTGTCAAGTTTGTTCCCCGATCGCATGGCAAAAAAAAAAAAAAGACATCCAGGGTGTCAAGAGGGAGGCCAACCACCGACCCAGCCAAACATCGTAGTCCTCGTTACACGGCCGAGGACATGAGAACAGCTACACATCATGTCTGGTCAACCTCGTTACACGGCCAGAGACATTACTATGCAAAGATTGGAACTACACTCTTTTACACAAGCGGGCAGGATCAATTGTATACCGCAAGAATGCTGTTATATAGCCGATTGTGCAACATTTTTGTATTGGGATAAGGAATCATGGAACCTCACTATTGTCTAATTAAACTATAATAACTAATTTTATATTTTATATAACACAAGGGAAAATATTGATCTAAACATAGTTAGTGCTAGAGGTGTGTGTGGCAACCCAATATCAATGAAACTGTTTGTAGATTAGCGCGATTGCGATGGACGCCACCGGCAAACATGCCAACTACATTTCCCAGCGGCCCCTGGACCCGGAAGTCTTGTCACATGACCGCACAGCGGTATATCGGTAAGTTGGTGATTAAGTATGATTATGTTACTTATAGCCTAGTGAAATGCACCAAAATGCAATCACTTATTTCTTTTGTCATTTCCAACAACTGTGCACAATTTCATCCAGATCTGTGCACAACTTATTCAGTTAACAAGGCGGCTAAAAACATAACCTGATCGCGGCTACGCCCCAACGCAGGTAATGAGGCAAAAACATTATCCTAATGAAGTGAATTAATGAATATACCAAAGGTGACAAAGCTTCATTCAGCATCAAGTCTACAATGATGGCAGTGTTCTAATTCTGTCTCCCGAATCTTGCAGTTACATCCTGACCCCTAGTGGATGAAAGTAAAATCACAGGTCGAGAAGGTTTTTTTTTAAGGTTTCAAAAACATTTCACTTTGATAACTGTCAAAAAAAAATCTTAAAAAAATGGACGACATGAACGTTGACTTTGAGTATCAAAAGTGACAAAGTTGCCTGTTGCGAGTCTTTGGTGTACTTACAAATGCAGTGTGGAGAGTTGCTATTTGAAATCAAGACGCTGAAGCAAAGAAGGGTGATCGGGACATATCTACTGAAAACTGTTCTAGCAGGCCGTACCTTGACTGTGAAGTTGAGCATAAGACAGTCTGGGTGAGCCTCAGCCAGCTTGTAGAACAGATCTCTCCACGTCGTGTGTGCAATCATCTGCTCCAGCCAAGCGGGCGTCTAGGGAAGACACACAGTCGTCCAGTCAGAGCCAGGCTATTGGGTTTACCACTGTGTTTATCAAACGGTGTCATTTCCATTGTTCAGCATATGCATGATGCCACCCGATTCACAGCACTGAGCGTGATGGGAATGTCAAGTCCTGCAATTTTGTTTGGAAGAAATAATATTATAAATTATTTATATATTTTTCATAAATATATTTTATGTATATTATATATGCATATATATATATATATATATATATATATATATATATATATATATATATATATATATACACACACACACACACATATATACATATATATATACATATATATATGCATATATATATATATATATATGCATATACATACATACATACATACATACATACATACATACACATATATATATATATACATACATACACACACATATATATACACATATATATATATATATATGTGTGCATATATATAATTAAATTAATTACTTAATTTTATATATAATATACCATCAATTATGACTTCTTAATGTTAATTATGAACTAATAAATATGTTTAATATTTTCAAATATTATGTATTAATATCAAATTTAAGTGGATCAATTGGGGGTAATGTCAACAGAAAAGTGAAGAAATTACAATGATTCAATTTCTCGATCAATGATGATTGATCAATGATCAATTATCGATCATCAAATGAGTTAATTGTATCATCGATTAAATCGACTAATAGTTGCCGTCCTGACTACAAATTTTCAATGTGGCCTGTGGGGTACCTCTCCCTCCACGGTGAAGATGGAGTCTGCTTTCTGTGGGTCAAAATGCTTGATGAGAAGGCTCTTCAAGTGGTTCTCCACGCGCTCCTGGACCTGCGCTGGTTCCACACCTGAAACGCCATCAGGCAGTGAATAAACTCTGCATACCTCCTGTGTCTGTGACATGAAAATGTTCCAAATTTCCCCTGCCAAAAGTCAATGCCTTTTTACCATTAAAGGAGTTTTCACATTGAGAACCTTAAAGGCGTTTTGGTTTAACTAAATCTAAAAGTTAAATGGTTAGAAATATTCAGGGAGTTTTTCAATTAGGACTCAATTTCCTTTCTTCTTCGCTGTCGTCCTCTTTTGAAAGGAGTTCCGTTTACAACTCTACTGTCCACAATGGATGGCGTTAGAACAGGTCTAGTTCGGTAGAGGACATGGGCAATCAGGGTTAGATAAGTAGTTAGGTAAACTGCTAGTGTACTTCTTAAACTATAACCAAAATCACCTCTGTGGCGCTATACCAGTTGAGTTGTATTTATGTAAAAAACGTGTGTGTGACCATATATCAGCTGTACAAGAGAAGTTGGAGTGACGCGCGACTTGCTGCTGCTGGAGCCACAGATGGACTTTTACTTTGTCTGTTCCTTATCTGTTCCATGGTTCAGATAATTGTATGGAGAGCAAGGCAAGCCTACTACTACCACCAGTGTACTAGTAGTAGTAGGAGACCAGTAGTACTAGTGAACTACTAATGTCCTGAACGCACCCATCTGTATAAGCCACTCTGCTAGGAGGTTGACCGTCTGGGCCACAGCTGAATAGTTTTCAGACAGCAGCTGGATGACATGTTCCGGAGATCCCCCAGCCTGGAAATATCTGGAGCACAATAAGAAACAGTGAGTTTTGTATTCTGGTTTTTAACAATAACATGGTTCCTTGGGAGCCTATAAATGCAAATAACGCTAACTGGAATATGACCATGAATTTGGCCACATTGACAATGTGCCTATAAAGAAGCAAAGTTTAATCTTTGATTATGATTTTTCATTCATTTCCTCGAGAAATTATTTCTTTCCAGAAACTTTATTTTCTTTATTTAAACAAGGTTAAAAACAAAGACAGCAAAATATTTGCATCAGAAATATTTGCATAGAAAGTTATTCAAAATACATTATTTTTATGTAAATGGTTATATATAAAAAGAAGTATGCAAAAACAAAAACAAATGTATGCTATGTCTTTGATGATGACATACGTTTTGAGTGTGTTGAACACGGCAGGCTCCATGATGTAGTCCCTGCTGGAGAACTTTTTCAGGCAGTCTTCCTGGATTTTGCTGTCATTTTCTCCTTCCACATACCCGTCCTACGAGAGAAGAAACATTCACCGATTTTCCATCTGGCTTCCTTGCGTGCGCAAACACTGTTACTTTGTTGGCATATCGTAGCCCACCTGGGTAAGGTGACATCACCTTACCCAAGCCTATTACTAACAACAACAATTTATTTATATTATTAACTAAAGTTCAGTTACTTACGATAATGGTGATGGCTGTTTAAATATTAATTTTGATAAATGGATTTTCAGTGAACGTCATTAGAACCATAGCCTTTGACACACATGAATGACAGCATGATCACTGTGTGATGTACAAGTTCAATGAGCAATGCGAATGAAGAGCAGGTGCAAGTTGATGAATCGATGAACCGGCAGCGATTAATCGCTTCCTTGTTTGGTCTCTTCCCTGCTCAAATTGTGTTGAATAACTTGAATAGATGTTCCCAATGTTTCCAGAGGCATGACCACACATTCTCTTGGATACTGAACACTGTCCCACACATAGACTGTAATATATGAAATAAATAAATAAAAATAAAACACAGTCTATGGCCCCACAGCAACATGAACAATACAATAATGACAAGAAGTAAGCTTTTGAAATAATGGCATGGAAGAAAAGGTTATTCCATGTCCAAAAGTTAGCAATATAAACAACATTGAAAGGGGAAAAAATGAACAAATTGCCCGTTAGTTAAAAATAGTTGCAACTCTAATTATAATCTCCCTGGTAGAGACGCATCCTATGACCCTATATAATGCTCATAGGTATCTACAAGATCGGTATTCCTGATTGTTAGTGCGTCGCCTGGATGCACCTGGAACCACTAGGTTAGGGAGAAATTTGAAATATATTTCCCCCTCAACATCAACA
>OMKY01212544.1:0-11616 GCA_900302395.1 Bregmaceros cantori | reverse complement strand
GCCCTGAACATTAGAAGTATACCTAGTGAATACCAGACGAGGCATGTTACACAGTATGGCCCCTGAACATTAGAAGTATACCTAGTGAATACCAGACAAGGTATGTTACACAGTATGGCCCTGAACATTATAAGTATATCTAGTGAATACCAGACAAGGTATGTTACACAGTATGGCCCTGAACATTAGAAGTATACCTAGTGAATACCAGACAAGGTATGTTACACAGTATGGCCCTGAACATTAGAAGTATACCTAGTGAATACCAGACAAGGTATGTTACACAGTATGGCCCTGAACATTAGAAGTATACCTAGTGAATACCAGGCGAGGTATGTTACAAAGTATGCCCCTGAACATTAGAAGTATACCTTGTAAAGACTGGTCGGTTCTCCATGATCCTTCCTCATCACACTGATGAATGACAATAATGCTACTGATATTGACAATCAATTCTTGGCTACAGGGTTAAAATGAAAACATTTTTAGTAAAGAAATGAGTAATAACATTGCTTTCCACTAGGTAATTCTTTTTTTTTCTTTTTATCAATTAAATGAATTGGTTGTTCAAGATCCTTAAATTCAGCTCTAATTTAAGAAATATTCATTTGAGTAAGGCAATTTAGTAATTTACCATGCACTCCAAATACTGTATGACATGAATTGTGTATCATTGGCTTAACCTCATTGTACTAAAACCCAAACCTACCGAGGTCAACTGTGACAGTTGTGGTTCAGCTCCTCTCCACCATGAAACAACATCTGACATCCTGAATGTAGCAAAGTCTTTCTGCATGGCATTTCCATCGGTCTCGATTCATGTCGTTGCTTGTTCAATTTCTTCAAAGTGTCTTTGCCACAATCTTCAAATAAAGGTTCCTCAGCGATGTATTCTTCATGTCTATTTTCTACAGATATGGGCAGAGTAGCCATGCAAAATTACTTAAGTAAAAGTATTGTTATCTCAGCAAAATATTAATCAAGTAAAAGTATTGTTACCTCATCCAAATAGTTACTCAAGTAACAGTAAAAATGTACTACACAAAAAGTTACTTAAGTAGCGAAAGTATTGGGTAACTTTCAGTAGAAAACATGAATGAAAAAAATTATCACCCGAAAGGGACAGAGAGAGTGAGAGCGCCCGAAAGAGAGCGAGATATGACACCAACATATGTGGCAACAATTCCCAACAGGTGTCGCTAAAGTCCAAGTTTATGTAACGAGTAGCGAATTGCTAACATCTCAGTAAAAGGTTTTCTTTTTTCACCTCAAATTTACTAGAGTACAAGTAGAAAGTAAATTGTAAAAATGTACTACAGAAGTAAAAAAGTACACACAAAAAAATTGTAAAGGAGTAAATGTAATGCGTTACTGCCCGTCTCTGATTTTCTGTCTGTGTATGCGTGCATGTGCAGCCATAGCCACCCAGATGAGCTTGGAGCTGAGGCGTAAAGGCTCCCAGATGTCCACGGAGTCCATGGTGTCCAACCCCATGTTTGATGCCAATGAGTTCCCTGAGAGCTACGAGGCCGGCCGGGCTGAAGCCTGTGGCACACTGTGTCGCATCTTCTGCTCCAAGAAGACTGGAGAGGAGATTCTGCCAAACTACCTGTCCAGGTGAGCCAGTCAGTCCAGGTTAGTTAGTTCAAGTTACTTAGTCCAGGTTAGTTAGTTTGTTCATGTTACTTAGTCCAGGTTAGTTAGTTTGTTCATGTTACTTAGTCCAGGTTAGTTATTTCACGTTACTTAGTCCAGGTTAGTTGGTTCACGTTACTTAGCCCAGGTTAGTTAGTTCACGTTACTTAGTCCAGGTTAGTTAGTTCACGTTACTTAGTCCAGGTTAGTTCGTTCACGTTACTTAGTCCAGGTTAGTTTGTTCACGTTACTTATTCCAGGTTAGTTGGTTCACGTTACTTATTCCAGGTTAGTTTGTTCATGTTACTTAGTCCAGGTTGTTAGTTCACGTTACTTAGTCCAGGTTAGTTAGTTGACGTTACATAGTCCACGTTAGTTAGTTCACATTAATTATACGTTAACACTTATTCCAGGTTAGTTGGCGGGTAAAGTTCAGTTGTCTTGTTGTTGTCATCTGCAGGTTCTACATGGTCCTGGTTCAGGGTCTTCAGATTTCTGAGTTCATGTGCCGGCCAGTGCTGGCGTCCATCATCCTCAACTCCTCCAGTCTCTTCTGCTCTGACCTGAAGGGAATAAATGTGGTCGTGCCCTACTTCATCGCAGCTTTGGAGACCATCCTCCCGGACAGGTACCACCTGATAAAGCAGCTATTATTTCTACATTATTCAAAATGTTTAGATTTGATTATGATTTTATAACTTCCAGCGCCAACCAGTTTAACAGTAAAAATAAAAATGGATGATCAGTGATCATGAAACTGTCATGTCAGGCCTGAGGCATTGTCGGTTTCATTGAAATTTGCTTTAAGTAATGATTATTAAATCCAACTTGTCTGACCTTTATCTTTCAGAGAGCTGTCAAAGTTCAAGATGTACGTCAACCCTACGGAGCTCCGCAGGGCCTCCATCACCATCTTGCTAGCCATGCTGCCCTTGCCACATCACTTTGGGAACATCAAGTCAGAGGTATGTAGCTGCTGTCTGGCTCCATGTTCCCCAGTCCTGGGGTGCACTGTTTTACTGGGCTTTGTTGGAAATGTGCCTTCACACTAGAGTTGGGGCCTATTCCATCAAAGGAGCTTAGCTCGAATCCGGGCTTAATTCATGCTTTGGCTCCCACAATCCGATTCCAACAATAATCTTTTTGTCTCTGGCGCGCCTGCATACCCATACATGCACACACCGGCCACTATGCCGTCAGCATGGTCGTCAGCGACATAGCGGTCGGTGTGAGGAGGAACGGGTGAGCCCGAGCATCCGCAGCTAACGGAGGATTTGTATCCTAGCTTGTGAAGCCACAGAGATCGCGTTCTGCCCTGTATAACACTTGGCAGTAAAAGTGTCTCAACACGAAAATCACAGCATTATTATTTCACGTGGTGCCTCCAGGTCCTGCTGGAAGGGAAGTTCAGCGAAGACGAGGTATCTCCTCAGGACCAGCCCGTCTCCTTCCTGTCCCTCAGACTCCGCCTGGTCAACATCCTCATAGGAGCCCTGCAGACCGAGACGGACTCCACCAACACTCAGCTCATTCTCGGTAGGCAGCCTTCTCAACACCAACACACTGAGGATGTCATCTACATGATGTTCTCCTCCGTGCTATAGCCAGACTCATTTTAAAAATAGAAACTCTTGGCTACTATTTTTGTTAGAGTCCCGCTTTAGAACGGGTGATATTCCTTAATCTGTTGTGTATTTAATAGTATTTTATAGAAAGGAATTCATATTTGTGCTTGTCTTAACTTACTTTGTCATCTGTGGGGAAAAATATCAAGTCTTGTTGAAAATTCCAGGTGTTTTTCTTCAGACCACTGCTGATAGGATGTTGCACTAACCAAGCCATCATGGGAGCGGGTATTGGGAGACTTTGCCTTCAATTTTTAAAAGATGATCAATTTTCGAAAATATTGCGCCGTGTGTGACTCAGTCTCACATACACAGAGCAGCCTAGTCGCTTGAAATTCCTCCTCAACACTTACCATCATTCACTAATTCATTCATTCTCTACTGCCTTTATAACTATAAAAACTGTAAAATGTGAAATGACCATAAGAGGCTGACTGTAATAATTAATACTACCTGATGTTGGTTTCAGGGGCTATGCTGAATATTGTACAAGACTCTGCCCTGCTGGAATCCATCGGCACACAGAACGAAACGGTAATATTTTGTAGGATAAATTGTAGTTGTAATTGTAGTTGTAATTGGCAGTGATATTAGTTAGTATTCACTGCTCAGTGCCCACATAGTCTAATGTATCAATTCTGGCCTGCTGGACAGGAGGTAGCCTGGTGAGCCGGAACCAACAAATCGTCCATGCATCGCACGCGATTAGAACGATCATTGGGTCTGGTAAAACCAGGGTCGTAGAAGTGTCAATCAGATTGTGTTATCCAATCACAGCGCAATATGTGGGACAAGCGGAGTGGAGGCGTGACAACCAATTTCTGCCCATGTCTCGCGTCGCCCATAAGAAACTCGGCCCATGTCTCGATTCAAATAATTTGATTTGTCAGTCCATTTACGGGCGACGTCTGCCTGATTTGCCCAGACCCAATGTACCGTCTAGCGGCGTGCGATGTGTGGACAATTCGCCGGTTGGATAATTTTTCTTAAAAAAAATCCCCAAAAATATTCCCAGCGACACAGAAATTAATCTTTCAAATTGATATGTAGTCAAATTTAGTTCACGCTATATAACAAATATACAAAAAATGGCCACAAACTCATTACAATTAATGAATAGACTAATATTTTGAAGTTTTTCTTCATATTCATGTTTTTTATCAATAATGTTGAGTAATTATTAATCATATTTTGGATTTTCAGAAATTATTAAGTAATATCACATTTGTGTAGACCAACAGATAGTGGTGTCAACAACAGATAGTGGTGTCAACAAAAAAACTGCTGACAACAATGATTAAATTCCTTGACGATTATCGATTACTGCATTAGTTGTCGATTAATTTCATAATCGTTTAGTCATCGATTAATCGACTAATCGTTGCACCCCTAATGTCGGTTGATGGTTTGACTCACAGGACAGCGTCGACTCCGCTCAGCTGAGCTCCAAAAGCCACAACCACAGCCGCACCAACAGCGGTATCAGTCTGACCAGCGGGGGCAGCACCGAGACCTCCAGCCCAGACACGGAGCGACCCTCCCAGGCTCTGCTCAGAGACTACGGTAAGCTCATTCCTTTAGGATCACGCATCAGGCTACTGTCTAATCCTGGCTGCTTGCAATGTGACTCGAACCCAGTTACAATATTCAAATGTTTAACATTCATGTTTTACACATGGAAAAAATATTGGTTACCAATAGACGGGTTTGCGTGCGAAACACTGGGGGTGGGTCATTTTGTCCCGCCCTTCCTTAGGTCACTTCCGGTGCCTTATTGTTGCCTATGTCAACTCTGGTACTCGACTGAGGTCCAAGCACACAAAATACACACCAGTTCAAAATCCGACCACTAGATGTTGGTCTGTGATTAGTGAGACATCAACCCCCTTGCTTCGTTCACCATTTTGTATAACTATTGATGAAATACTGTCAAAATCCGACTTGGAGTTAGTCACCGAGTGGTCACATGTTCTTCTTGACCAATAGGCTGGTTGCTCCTACTAGTAATTCCAAAAGGAATGAGAAAATGGAACAGGTTGCACTGATTATTAAATCATGCATTTGTGGGTCACAGATCCGCACATTTGGGTGTGGAATAGCACACCGCAAGTTACCACCATCCATTTAAAATAACGTGGTAGGTGTGTGTTCCCACCGAATAGACATGTTGAAAAATAGTCCAAAACACATCAAAACAAATGGCACCGGAAGTGACGTTCCAAGTGCAAATTTATCCAGAATTAGCTCATATCTCTGAAATCGATACAATTTTTCTATTCCTACAATATTAGTCGGATTTGCACACAACTCAGTACACATGATCTGGGGACTGTTCCGCATATACCACTTGAAGGGATTTATTACACGCCCTACCGCTTCACGATGACAGCCAATCATACGCGTCAGAAAAGTTGCATAGCGGAAATTAGCTCCTATCTTGGCAGCGTTTCGACAGATTTGAACAAAACTACATATAGATATTTTTAACTGCAGTTTATTAGTTAAACAAGCATAAAACTGAACATGTTTCAAATGCATTTTTTACAACAAGACACACTTTCCTTTTAATGTCTATATGACAAAGCGACAAAGATACTGTAGCAAAATATCTAAATAACGCATCGTTGGTATTCACTAACAAGAGGCATGTTTACAGTGAAGCTGCAGGCTCAATGTGTGTGTATGCCTGCAAGGCGTCAAAATGCTTTTGCTTTCAAGGCGGCGCCCGGACGGAGATGAGACGTCACAGCTTTTACATTTAGCGTGCAATAATCACACAAAAAAAATGTATGGCCTTCTCCCATACAGTATTTGACTAGACCACAGTGCGCCCCATTACGGTGCTTTTACATTGGAGTTTGTGACGCTTGCGTGAATACTCTAAATATGCGCGCGTGCCAGCAGTGTCTCAATTCGACTTGCCGCTTGTGACAAGCGGCCTGTCCAAACGGAGAGAGCACCGTGCCTCCCGCCGGGAGGGCAGGGGAGAGCTGCGCCCACATAGTCGGCTGCGCTACGGTGACTCGGCTGGCTCCCGCTGCACGCCTCGAGCACACACGGCCCCCTGCCCCCACCCACGGTGTGTTGAAGTGTGTGTGTAGTGTGTGTTGTATTTTACGATTTCCCCCGGGACACTTGACGCGAACGCGACAAGTGTCGTGAATAGAACCAGCTCGAGGCGTTCAGAACCTGACCTTCCTGATGCACAAGCCCAGTTTCTCAAACCCCTGCATCCGCCACGGCTGTTGATACCCCAGGGTGTAGTATGTGTGTGACAACTGTTACAAGTGCCCCGTGCGGTACTCGTTTCAACTCCCGCATCTACCGCCTCGCTCGTTGCCCGCGCTTGTCTGCGTCAAATGACATCGGCCTGGCCGCCGCGTCACATGCCAACCGGTCTTCGGCGCGTATCAATGCCGCATCTCTCCCCATCCACTTACATGGTATTTTCGGGGTTTCCGAGCGTCACCGAACTCCAATGGAAAAGCACCATTGGGGTGCTCCCACCGTAGTTGATCAACTATTGCGATTTATCATTCAGGCTTAGTTTAAACCCTGCTCGCTAGGTTAGGCCCTAGGACAGGCTGGGTTTAGCTGCTGTGCTGTGCGCCCTGGCTGCTGTGTGTGCCACTAACGTCATGACCCTGTGTGTCCTTCAGCCAACGTGGTAAAAGTGATTTGGAGAGTAAAGAAGCGCTGGGTGAAATGTCTATGTAGGTTATGGTGCTGTGTCTAAAGCTGTCCCCTGTTGGTTTTAAAGCTACACTATCCTCCGATTTATTCATTTTTTGGTTTTGTGTTTGAACGCTATCCACATTTTTTTTCCTGTCTTGTTTCTCCTGATGCTCCTTTCGTCAGTACAACAAGTTACTTTTTGCACCACCTGAGAGATCTGTGATTCACTTTGGAGCAGGGCTTGAAAACGAAATTATTTTTTAAAATGTTCCGTTCCGAACAGTTCAGGCAGCCCTATGTTTTAACGTTTTCGTTCTCGGAACTGTTCCACATCCAAAATAACGCAAATGTTTACTTCGTTCTTATAGTTCCTCATATTGTGCAATGTTAAGTTTAGATGTAGTTTGTACAAAATGTATTTGGTGGACTTTCAAACTTTGTATAACTGTATTAACGCCATTACATTCACTTCCACGTGTGTCCACAAGATGAAGCCCCAGATGCATGGGGTTTGGCGACTGACAGTGAAAGTTGGACGGATGCACAACCGGAAATAGTCTCTCAGACATAAAATATGTTAAAATATAGAGAACAAAAAAAGTTTTTAACCGGTTTTGTGGATTTCATAATGTTCCGTTTCTGTTCCGGAACATTTGAAGAAACCTCTTTTTGTTTCCGTTTCCGCTCCTCGTGAAATTCTGTTTGTTTTCGGTTTTTGTTTTCGTTCCTTGAACCGGTTCTGAGCCCTGCTTTGGAGCTTATGTTTTGAATTCAAAAATGGACATGCTGCCAGAATAATGTGGCAAATGGAGCGATCCAACATGAATTCATCACAGACGTTTGTTCTTGTTGCAGCCTGAACCCCCCGCGATTGTTCTGATATCATATACTTGATTTGCAACACTAGTAATAACATGCAATATTTACTTTTTGTTTTGTCTTTTTTATTTTCAACAACATATCAACATCCGACATCTACTGTGTATATATAGTGGTATATAAATTACAGCTGAAACTGTTCAAATCCCGTCGCAAGCACTTATTTGTGTATTTTTTTCAACCTGCAAATTGTGTTTTTTATGTATTTTTGGTTAGACTAGATTTAGAGTTAGGTTTATTTAGAAGTTAGGTTTAGGGGTTAGGTTTAGGCGTTAGGTTTAGGCGTTAGGCACAGGTTTGCAATCTCTTGAGTGCTTCTAGTTTATAAGTGTGCTCGGCTGCCCGCTTCCTCCTGACTCATGAACTCCCACGTCACTTCCAGTCAGGAGCGCCGAATAAAAAACAAGTTTAAATTCAGCATTCCAAAACATTTCACAGCACGTTATAAATAAACAATAATGATAATAATAATTTTTAAAAGTACCAGATCAGGAGACTGAGAAAGTAATCGGCCGATCACTGCTCGGCGCCGATCTCCAAGACATTGAACAGTAGTGCAAGATGAATTTATTACAACTACTAGATTATTGAACAAATGAAAATCTAGACTTTGACAGTGTATATTGTTATCAAAATCCATATATGACAGGAAAGTGACCAATGGATAATATAATATATTGAGCAAACGTGTTCCATGTATCTTTAGACATGTCTGTTGATCATAGACTTGTTTACAATCAATGCTGGTTCGAAGGCAAAATGTTGTAACACAAAATATGGATTTGTTCCCTGATATTTTGAAAGCACTTGTAGTTTATTTTTATTTGCCCAAACCTTTGCACCATACTGTGCATATGCATACTCACCATAGACTGTATATAAAAATGGACACCGCGTTCGCTTTGATGTCCGTGCCTACTTCCGGGTTGGTATGGGGGGAGCCTAGTCTCCTAAATCCGTGGCCTATGGGAATTCCAATGCAAATATTCCAATCTTAGCATCCTGTTTCCACCTATTTAAAGATAATTTCTAATTGAGTTTTTAATGTATATTCCTGGGATAATTATCGGTTAATTGTGTGACCGGAGTCATAATTTCACAATTGGCGTTAATATTTTTTATTTCAGCTCCCATGGGATCTCCTTCATTCTGACTGTCGTTGGCGCCCCTAGCAGACCGTACCACTGGAAGAAGTCGCGTGTGGGTTGTCTCTCTCTCATATACTCTATAGCTCTCTCTATCTCTCCTCGTCTCCGGATATACGGGTACTTTCAACAATGGCAGCGCGTGGTCGGCTTCAACCCGACTTTGATGAAAGCAATGGGATGACGTCATGCACGCTGCGTCTACTTTATATACAGTCTATGATACTCACACACAGATGTGTGGCGTTTTGCTAACAACTCTTAGCTGTGTTGCATGGCCAGATTAACTGCTGCTGTTCAATTCATGTTTGCAGTGTCATGTGACTGGCTTGCTGTGTGTCCGTGTGCTTGACTATCCGTGTGTGTGTGTGTGTGTGTGTGTGCGCCACGCTTGGCTGTGCTCCCCGTCCCTGTGTGCTGACGGTGGCTGCCCCCCTCTGGTGGTGGGTGTTTTTGGGGTGTTCCTCCTGTGTTACGGTGGCGGGTGTTTCGGGTGTCATATCTTCAGGTGTTTCAGATACGGCAGCCGGCCTGTTGGTGCGAAGCATCCATCTTGTGACGCAGAGACTGAACTCCCAGTGGAGGCAAGACATGAGCATCTCGCTAGCTGCTCTCGAGCTACTGGCTGGGCTAGCTAAGGTGAGGGTCCCCACCATCATGAAGCTATTATAGAAATCTACTCAGCTAGCTACTGGCTGGGCTAGCTAAAGTGAAGACCCCTCCCCCTCCCCATCATAAAGCTATTATAGAAATCTACTCAGCTAGCTACTAGCTGCGTTAGCTAAGGTGAGGACCAATATAATGAAGCTGTTATTGAAATCTAGCGTGGCGAGCCAGAACCAATGAATCGTCCACGCATCGCTGGTACATTTGGTTAATTTAGGCAGACGTTGCATGTATACGAGATGACCAATCGAATTATTCAAATCGAGACGTGGGCGGAGTTTGGTAAAGGCGACGCGAGAAGTGTGGGCAATGCGAGACGTGGGCGGAGTTTGGTTGCCACGCCTCCACGCCGCTTGTCCCACCGACTAGATAGCATGATTTGATTGACTTTTTTTTTATATATTTTTTTGGACACAAGCGCCATTTTTCGTCTTTACTGAGAAAGATAGTGACAGGATTAAATCGGAAACTGGGATGAAGAGTCGGGGGGAGACATTGCAGAAAAGCCGGAGACGGTATGCAAGCCGGAGACGGTATGCAAACCAGCGGCGCTGCTCGGCCTGTGGCCTGGGGGACGCGCTCTCTAACCACTCTGCCACTCTGCACGCCCTCTGATTGACACTTTTATGACACATTTTTCGACACTAGACTTACCAGACTCAATGGTCATTCTAATCGCCTGCGTTGCATGGACGATTCGTAATAGAAACGTACTCAGCTAGCATGTTATTCACGTTATTACTGTTCTAACTGTAATGCCCAACAATGTAAAGATGACTCCTAACTCTGTTCCCCTTCCAGGTGAGGGCGTGCGTGGACTCTGCTGACAGGAAGCGAGCGGTCAGCTCCATCTGCGGTTATATTGTGTACCAGTGCAGCCGGCCAGCACCGCTGCAGTCCCGAGATCTCCACTCCATGATTGTAGCTGCTTTCCAGTTCCTGTGCGTGTGGCTCACCGAGCACCCCGACATGCTAGATGAGAAGGTAGGCCTCGTTATAGCGCTGCCAGCACTCAGAGATTGTACACCTGCGCCGTAGTGGTACAAAAAATATAGTACTTTTAGTGCTAGCAGTATGTGTGGCAAGCTATTATCAATGCAAATACTCGTAGAGAAGTAGCCTAGCGAGCCAGAACCAACGCATCGTCCACGCATCGCACATCGCTAGACGCGGCCACGTGTGACGTCACTACGGAGAGCGGGGATCGTTCACCCGTTAATAATAATGAAGTATGACTGTTATGGTACTTGTAGGCTACAGAAATGCACCAAAATGTAATCACTTCTTTCTTTTGTCATTTCCAACAACTCTGCAAAATTTCATCCAGATCCGTGCTTTTTCAGTTATCCAAGGGACAAACCAACGCGACCAAAAGCATAACCTGCTCCGCGGCTCTGCCCCGGTGCAAGTCATTAGTTGCCAGCGATTAGTTGTTAAATCGTTCTCATTTTTGTGCATCCTCCACTCAAAAGTGTTTCATTCATGTTGCTCCCAGTCCCTACTCCCAGTGTCATGGCTCCGGCCATCCTCTTGGATACTGAACACTGTTAAGCAACCCAGATAATGCAAATAAGAGTGGAAAAAAAGAAAGCTCCAATGTTATATAAGCTAGCAAGGAAGAGTAGGCTTCTCCTTCCTAATATTAAAAGTGGAGATTGTGAAACATCAAACATTTTGCTATATTAATAGCATTTAATAGGTCAATAATTGTTCCGATGTTGAAAGTAAAAATTATGAAATTGGGAGGCGCGCGGTGGCTGAGCAGGTAGCGAGCGTGTCCCCCAGACCATAGGTCGAGCAGTGCCGCAGGTTCTGTAATTAATGTATGAAATGAATTGCCTGTGAAAAATTGCTGATAAATCAACTGTCAAAATAATTGTTAGTTGCAATCCTGTCTGGTGCTACTAATGCCGATCCTTGTTTCTTAAGGACTGCTTGGTGGAGGTTCTGGAGATCGTGGAGCTCGGCATCTCTGGCAGTAAGTCCCGTCA
>OMKY01212540.1:0-10711 GCA_900302395.1 Bregmaceros cantori | reverse complement strand
GGGGGAGGCACGCAGTGGCTGAGCGGTTCAAGACTGCTTCCCCCAGGCCACAGACCGCGGGTTCGCACAGCCACCCCTGCTTTTCTGCAGTGTCCCCTCTTCATCCCGGCTGCTGATTTACTCCTGTCACTATCTCTCAAAAATAGAATGAAAAACAGCGCCCAAAAAATTACTTTACATTTTTAATAAGTAAGCAGTAAGCAGTGCCACTCATGTAGAACTAATGGCCAGTGCACAACAATGCAACTCCCTGCAACTGCAGTTGCCAGCAGTTGCAGCCACAACACAGAGCCTGCCTTCTTAATCAACCCGTCGAGTTTGCTTTTTTTATCTCTCTCGGTCAAGCTGTGTTTGCACCGTACAGACAGGGATAGATAGAAATGACATTTTGTGGTTTCAGCAATGGAGAGATAACTACGCCGATCTGTGTCCTTATTGAGAGACTTGTCAAGCGACTGTTTGCATTGTGAAATGCTATGGGGAGTTCTGGACAAACAAGGTTTTTTTGATTAGAAAGTTTAAACTTGGAACGAGGGCAGACAGCAGATTATTAACAACAATGTTTGCTCGACAATGGGCAGGTTCAATAAGGACTCCAGGCCACTCCAAGCCACCAGCGCAGCATGCGCAGGTCTCGTGGCTTCTACAGAATGATGTTTTGCGACCAGGTCAACGCTAGCCTGGCGTCGCCAAACCCTACACGCGTTCCGCCTACGAGGGTCCACATCTATGTGTTACCAAGACCAACACCTCAGCCACGCTCCACCGGCCATACATAGCGATGCCTCAACGCTATTTGACTCGGCATAGAGACCCCCCCCCCCCCCTCCCTTTCTAATCTACTTTCTCCCACACCCCCTCAACTACTCACCTTCGCTTCACCAGACTTAACATCCACTTTTGTATTTTTGAATGTTTAATGGTCTTGTTTAACTGTCTTAAAATAAAAATGAATCCAATCATACATTCATTCACGTTCCTGCGAAATGCGTGCAGATCAAGCCAAATTACTTCCACAGTTTAGAAATGTTTCATTGATTAATGTGATTCATCAGCCCGTGTGTTGGTCATTAACGACACATTTTCTTTTGGTTCAGATTTCGGTCATGCCAGATTTCAAAAGACTTTCGAAGCAAACACACAGCAAAAAAAAAAACACCAACACACACATCCAGACATTCTAAATGCCACCATCTGGAAATGGTTTTCAAAACACTGCTAAATATTTGCTGTCTAGTACTCTGCTCTGGCTATGTCATGAGCAAATTTTAGTACTATGAATTATAGCACTGTGAAAATAAATAAATAAATAAATACAAGTATCTTCCACGGACGGCACATCCCGCCCGGTTCGTCGGCGGAGCGCACACCAACAACAGCAGGCCATTCCCATCAAAAGGATCGCACCGGACAGGTGTGTTTCCTTTGAGAGCATGCTATGTTTTCTTTCAAGGCTTAAGTTAGTAGTAATAATTATTGATGTTTTTGCGCTAATTTTCTCACCCTCAATGTGAGTCTGTTCCTGATGGCCTAACTCGTGGAGTAGTCGAGTTCCATCTAAAATATTACTTTCATTCATTCAAAGGAATACCTACTTGGTTCCATCTGCTTCCAGCAGGGTTTGAAAACTAAATTATTTTTAAAAAGTTCCGTTCTGAACGGTTCATGTTGGCCTATGTTTAACGTTTTCGTTCTCGGAACGGTTCTGCCACCAAGATATTGGTCCTGAACCGGTTCGGAACACAAAAATTTTGTTCGTTCTTAAAGTTCCTTATATTGTGCAATGTTACGTTTAGATATAGTTTATACAGAATATATTTGGTGGACTTTCAAACTTCAGTGCAACTTTATTAACGCCATTACATTCGCATCCTCATCTGTCCACAAGATGGAGCCCCAGATGCATGGGGCTTGACAACTGACAGTGAAAGTTGGATGGATGCACAACGGGAATAGCCTCCCAGACATAGGAAATGTTAAACTATAAACTATTAAGAGAACAGAAACAAATGTTTTTAACTGGTTTTGTGGATTTCATAATGTTCCGTTTCTGTTCCGGAACAGTTAAAGAAATCTTTTTCCGTTTCCGTTTCCGCTCCTCATAAAATTCTATTTGTTTTCGTTTTCGTTTCCCTTCCTTGAACCGGTTCGGAGCCCTAGCTTCCAGATCTCTCCCCTCCGGCACATCAAGCCGGGTCTGCAGTCAAGCAACTTGAAAATAAGAGATAAGTAATCTTGGACTATTGTTCATGAACTATGAACGTCTATCTCAAGATCTGCTCCAACCGTGTTTGAAGATCTTCTCCTTGAGACTATGTTTAAACAATGTACCACAACTAGTTGTGGTACATCTACAAGAACTACCACAAACAAAACAATGTACCACAACTAGTTATGGTACATCTACCAGAACAACCAGAACTACGATGAACAAAACGATGTACATCTACCAGAACAACCAGAACTACCATGAACAAAACGATGTACATCTACCAGAACAACCAGAACTACCACGAACAAAACAATGTACCACAACTAGTTATGGTACATCTACCAGAACTACCAGAACTACCATGAACAAAACGATGTACATCTACCAGAACAACCAGAACTACCATGAACAAAACGATGTACATCTACCAGAACAACCAGAACTACCACGAACAAAACAATGTACCACAACTAGTTATGGTACATCTACCAGAACTACCAGAACTACCATGAACAAAACGATGTACATCTACCAGAACAACCAGAACTACCATGAACAAAACAATGTACCACAACTAGTTATGGTACATCTACCAGAACTACCAGAACTACCATGAACAAAACGATGTACATCTACCAGAACAACCAGAACTACCATGAACAAAACGATGTACATCTACCAGAACAACCAGAACTACCATGAACAAAACAATGTACCACAACTAGCTGTGGTACATCTACCAGAACTACCAGAACTACCACGAACAAAACGATCGTTTTATTCTGGTAGTTCGTTTAGTTCTGTTTTCTTGAATCATCTTATTACTTCGTATATAGTCCTTGTGTTTCACATAAATATACGGGTTTACTTTTGAGTAACCCAATTCATTGTTATGCTCTGCTTGGGTTCTTATTATTAATCCTCTTGTGAATCATAACAAAAAAAGTTCCTTTTTGGGGAACCCACCATTCAAAAATGTTGAACTAAGAACGAGGAAGTAAACTATTAAAATGTTAAAGCTCTGAACTGAACCTTTCATCTTGAAAGTAAACTTCCCTAACTGTCTATGGTTCGGTGTTTCATACCGTCTGGACCAAAATCGTCTTCATTGTCTTCATCCTTGTTGAGTTCTATTGCAGCAGACATCTTGTTTCCAGCCGCCACCACACACACGACAGACTGTGAGGGAGAGGAAGTAGGGGGAAGCGCAGCCTTGTTTAATTCATTTGACAGCACTTTGTTACCTACCCAATGATTTTGTTAGTATTCTTCTGTTTAGTAACCCGAGTTTCTCAAGTGATTAAAGTGAATTGCCTGCACCTGTAGCATGAGGAGGCGTGGCCCCAAGATGTTACTGGGTGTAACATAGAGGAGGAGACGGACAAAGGTGCTAGGGTATTTATTTTCAACCAATTAAGTCTAGTTCTAGGGGAAACACAACTAGTAGGTTGACCGGCGTGCTGGAGGGACCGGGTCTCAGGCTGGCGAGTGAGAGGAGGCAGCCTGCTGCAGCAGCTTTATAGGCCACGCCTCTTCAGGCTCCAGGTGCAGGCAATTCACTCCAATCACCAGGGGAGACTGCACAGAAACTCAGGTTACAAAATAAAATAATACTAACATAGGTATTGGGTGGGTAACACACTTTGACAAATACTAGCCACACACTGGCCGCATGGTGTACGCTCTGCATTGTTTAAACTCGGTTTCTCTCTCTGTATATCAGCAATGTCAAACATCCTGGTCGTCACTGGAGGAAGTATCTGAAAGAAAGAAAGATTTCCATTTATATAGCGCTTTTCGACCACTTAGTGGTACTCAAAGCGCTTTACAGTGACCTCTCAATCACACGCCAATGGTAGCGGCTGCCATACAAGGCGCTCGCCACGACCCATTGGGAGCAATGTGGGGTTCAGTGTCTTGCTCAAGGACACTTTGGCATGGAGACTGTCGGAGGCGGTATTCAAACCACCAACCTTTTGGTTTTCAACCCTTCAGTCATTGGAACGGCCGCTCTACCAACCGAGCTACAGCTTTAGAGTCTACAGATTTAGAGTCTGGCAGACTCTAAATCAAATAACAGAATCTCATTTGCTCACCCAAAAAAAAAAAAGAATCTCTCACTTGTGCTGAAATTGCCAAACTTTCTCTTCACTGCAGGATTTGAAAACCAAAAAAAAAATGTACGTGCCAAATTCACGGGACACACTACAACTAAACTTCAAATCAATATTAAAATATTGGGCCAGGGCCACAATTAGACCGCAGGCCGCATGGTGGTGTATAGTAAAAAAAAAGTCTGACGATGCCCGAGTTGGCTAACAACTTTACAATTAAGCACCATAGACAAGTTTACCCGCGAAATACTGGGAGTCATTTTGTCCCGCTGTTCTTAAGGTCACTTCCGGTCCCTTATTGTTGCCTATGCTGACTCTGGTATTGGAGTCCGAGCACACAAAACACACAAAACACACAAAACGCACGCCAGTTCAAAATCCCCTCTCTGTCTTTTCTGCGATGTCTCCCACCGTCTCTTTGTCCCAATTTCTGATTTACATTTCCCAGCGGCCCCTGGACGCGGAAGTCTGACCACCATAAGTGCACAGCCATCTATATATTAAGTATGACTATGTTACTTACAGGCTACAAAAATGCACAAAAATTCAATCACTCGCACAGAATTTCATCCAGATCCGTGCACAACTTTTTCAGCTATTGAGAGGACAAACCAGCATGGCTAAAAACATAACCTGCTTCGTGGCTACGCCCTGTCGCAGGTTAAAAAAATAAATAAAAAAAGTCTACTTGCCTTTTGTTATACTCAGTCTGTGTCGACCACTGCTGTGAAGCATCAAGGAAAATACAAACTGTTCTATTCGCACATGTGGCCGAAGAGCTCGCAGTGTGAAATCTGTCTCCGGGAAAGAACTTCTGACATTTCCCCTTGCTGTGCCCGGGGTCATGGGGGGAAGGAGGGCGGATCAATGATTGACAGACTGCCGGGCCAATGACATCATCCTGTTTCCTTTGTTTTCCCGCAGAGGCCTTGAAGAAGGAAGCAGGTTTTGATTGTTGGCAGGGTGCTCTGTTGACCAGTTGCCACGGTAACTCGCTGTAGAAGAACTGGTTGGTGGCCGTGGGATGGCTGGGCAGCATGGGGTTCAAGTTCACACTGGGCCTGTGAAGTGAGACCATTCTAACTTGAGGGGTAACAGTGCAGCCTTCTCATTCTTTGTAAAATGTTAAAAGTAATACTGTGCTCTCACAGAACACATAGAAATAAAAGAACTGAGTACGGCTACAACTAACGATTATTTTAATAGTCGATTAGTTGACGATTATTGAAACGATTAGTTGACGAATCGGTTGTAGAATTTCTCCTTTAAAAAAAATACCCCAAATTCTTACAGCGAGCAACAATTACGATAAATCAATCCTTCAACTTGAAATCTAGTCAAATTCGGCTCCATTTAACCAATAAATGTACTAAGATTAAGTTATTTCCTCGGACACAAACTCTACATAACATTTTTACCGTAATATTTTCATAGTTTTCTCCAAATGCATGTGTTTCTTTATCAGTTATGTCCATTTTAATGTTTCATATTTTCAGAAATTATGAATATCAAATTCGTGTGGATAAATGGGGGAAGCATCAGCACAAAACTGCCAGTACAAAAATTTTATAATCGTCACCGATTAATCGGTCAATGGTTGCACCGCTAGAACTGAGCAGTCATACGCCGTCAGTCTAACCAATAATGGTGATAAAACAAAATAATTCTCTAAGCCCTCCCAAAATCTGCCTAACAAGACCCTACCTCAAAGGATCAGTAGTAGATAGTAGACACAACAAATCTCTGGAGAAGAATGACCCATGTTGGAATTTGCTGGAACCTGTGGCTGGTTGGAAGTGTGTCACCGAAAACAAAAAGAATGTTGTGGAATATTATGAGGAGCGGAAACGAAGATGAAAAAAGATTTCTTCAACTGTTCTGGAACAGAAACCTAACAATATTAAATCCACAAAACCAGTTAAAAACGTTTTTTTGTTTTTTCATTCTCTATATTTTTAGAACATTCCTCCCAGTCTCCCAGACATAGGATATGACATTTCCGGTTGTGCATCCATCCAACTTTCACTGTCAGTTATCAAGCCCCATGCATTTGGGGCTCCATCTTGTGGACAGACAAGGAAGCCAATGTAATGGTGTTTTAAAGCTGCTTTTCACGTTAATACAGTTGCACTGAAGTTTGAAAGTCCACCAAATATTTTTTGTATGAACAATAACTAAACTTAACATTGCTCAATATGAGGAACTTTAAGAACGAACTAAATTTCTGCATTCCAAGCCGGTTCAAGACCGATACAATATAATATACAACAATAGAATATACAAAAAACATTGAAGCATTAAAATATAATACATTATTTATAAAAGAGTGGTTACAATTTTGACTTTGATTTAATTAATCAATTTACTCATCCTGAGAAGTCAGGTGAAATATAACTTATCCCCTGCAGAAACAATATAAATATGGGCGTTCAAAACACATTTAGCATGCGCTAGGACTTGCTTAGCGCGTTCACAGGTACTGGGATAACTCGGAAGCTAGTTCCATCTTGGTTAAACCCAGATACGGGATAAACTCGCTGGTTGTGCACGGATTAAATTTGTTGGAAATGACCAACGGAAGAAGTGGTTCAATTTTGGTGCATTTCTGTATGTAAGATGTGTGTAACCACTATCTTGGAAGTTGTCAAAATATAATATTCCATCACGGAGTAAGAAGCATTTCCGTTTGGGCGGTAACGCGGGCACCAGAAGTCGCAAACGGATGGGGGCGCGCATGGAGGAGGGGCTCTCTCTCTCTTTGGCGACAACTGGTCGGATCAACGGAAGAGCGTGTCGTGGTCAACTTGTTAACACACGGCGGTTTATTGTTTTTTTTTCCCGATAGTTTGAAAGTGAACGGTAGACGACAGTCCGCGTCTTCTGATCTGGAGACGGGAGTCATCAGCGAAAACGTCATTTTGTTGTTTTACACGGAGTTTGACTAAAAGTGGTTCGCAGCGATCTCGCGCGCGACCGGACGAACCCACCACGTCACCTGGACAAGACCGGACAGCGGCTCAACACCGGCAGTTGGTCGGGGAGGTAGCGCTTGGTCAAATAGGGACGCGGGAATCCGTATTGTAACTAACTGGGTTATGTTGGTGTACTATTGCTTCCTACGAGTGTTCATTACATCGTCAGGTATTCTAGACGTTTCGACAGTGTTGATTATTGTCTTGATATATTACTGTTTCTCGTTAGTAATCGTTTTATGAATAATTGTGTATCTTTCGATCATTCAGTGCACTCCAAGCTAAGAGGAGCTCTGTATGTGTGTACGTGTGTATGTGTTACTATCGCGCTGAGTGCATTATTCAGTTAGCGGTAGAAGCTCGCGTCTGGCGGGTGGGTAATTCGCCTACAGTCATTGATTTTGTTATCTATTTACTGGTGGTATCTCTTGCGTCTGGCAGGGTACTGTTTAGAATTACCAATTTATAGGAAGGTGATGTCCTTTTTATTCCAGTGTTGGCTGGATGGCTTTTCAGTTAATTTATTATTTCTCCTTTAATTTAATTTGAACTAGCTTAGGTAATAGTGCGGGCTGGTCCCATAGAGCGGGCTGGCCAGGTCTGGGTTGGGAGGGGGCCAACCGTCGGTGGCGAGCTCGCCGCCTACTCACGTTCTCTCAACAGGAGACCCCGTGGCCCACAAGCACACCTGAGAACAGGTGAGGACCGGCCTCGAGTTACACAAGCAATTTTTTGGCTTGTCACAGATGGATCAAAGGCCCAGACTTTTTAAAAAAGACCAGAGACCAGCACCTCTTGATCACAACAGATGATCCAGAAATCAAAAGAGACATGGCTGTGAACATTGTCAGACCCTCTGAGAATCATACCAGCGTTCTCATTCATCACTTCTCTGATTGGACTAAGTTAAAAATGGCAGTCGCTTGGTTTCTCTAACTGAAAAACATTATTTTAGAACTTTGTCAAAAAAGAAAAGAAGTGATTGATACATTGACTACAGAAGGCTCTATCACTGTTCAGAAGGTCGAAGAAGCAATGAAAATTGCTAAAAGCAAAATTGAAAGGACAACACTAACTTCAGAAGACCATTCCAGTGCCGAACTAGCCATCATATACTTTGCCCAGCGAGCAACTTTCCAAACAGAAATCTCTTCACTGGAAGGAGGAGCCTCAATTGTGAATAAGACGAGTACCATCCGTAAATTGGATCCCGTGCTGAAAGATCGCTTATTGAGAGTAGGAGGAAGACTCAACCGAGCACCCCTGCCTGAAGAATTAAAACATGCTACGATACTTACAAAAGACCATCACGTATCTAAGCTTATTCTTCAGCACATTCACAAAAACGTGGGCACGCTGGACGAAACCATTAGCTTAACCAGGTTAAGCGGGGCCGGTCAATTGAAAAAAGATATGGAGTAATATTTACTTGCATGGCAAGTCGAGCGGTACATTTCGAGATCGCCAATTCTCTAACGATAGCCTGCATGAATGCCAAAAGAAGATTCATGTGTCGCAGAGGGCAGGTGACAAGTTTGAGGTCCGACAATGGTACCAAGTTTGTTGGCGCAGAACGTGTGCTACGAGAAGCTTGGGCAACAATCAACCATCACAACATCCAAACCACATTTGCAAAAGAGGGCATTGAATGGAACTTCAACACACCTAGTGCATCTCATCATGGCGGAGTACGGGAACGTCCCTTTAGAATGGTCAGAAAAATCCTGTTCGCGACTCTGCGTCAACAGTCCTTGGATGATGAAAGCCTACACACCATCATGATCGAAGCAGCGGCCATTCTCAATGAACGCCCTATAAGCAAGGTGACAGAAGAAGCAGACGACTTGGAGGCTCTAACACCAAATCACCTTCTGTTGTTGAAATGGAAACCACTTCTCACCCCTGGTACCTTTGACGACAAAGATGTTTATGCTAGAAGACGATGGAGGCTGGTGCAGTATCTGTCAAACCTTTTTTGGAGCAGATGGACTAAAAAATACCTTCCTCTGTTACAAGAAAGACAAAATGGACCAAAGATCAAAGAAACCTCGTGGAAGAGGACGTTGTTGTTATCATGGACCTTACGGCTCCTCGAGGATCGTGGCTACTGGGTAGAGTCACAAAAACATACCCAGACAGAAATGGACTTGTACGATCTGTACAATTGAAAACCCAAACTGGCTGGCTGGAACGGCCAATTGCAAAACTTTCTGCTCCAGGAGGCTGTTTAAAGACTTTTGAAAAAGAGAAAAGACGATTTTGGTTTGTAATTGTGTCCGAGCCCACACTTAGGGGCCAGGTTGTAAGGACTATATTCTTTCTTTATTTATTTTGTTCCCGTGACCTGTCACGTACCGGAGTACACCGGTGAAGAAGGCGCAGGTCTTGCTGAGTGGCAGGCATGGAGGGGCGGGACCAAACGGTCTTACGGCACGCATGCAGTCGACTCAAATTTGAACAAGTAAATAGATTTTTTGTTTGTTTGACTCTTTATCGTTTATTTTGGCGCGAGTGGCTAATTTGATTTGCTAAAGATAGCTACTACAGTAGGTTTAGATTTAGAATGCTTGAGTCTAAGCCATAACTTGGGGCTGCTGGTGTCTGCCAAAAGGAATGCCTCTAATGTGAGATGCAAATCGCTGACCGTTGACAGAGCCGGTTTCTTTGTTGCTGTGTTATGATGCCACCAACAAGCTAAGCAGCACAAAGGAGACTCCTGATTCCCCTGGGAGAAGTAATTGCTTCTATTATATTCTATGGCCTTTAAAAACATTAATTTTGAAAGCATATACTAAAGCACGCTATGAAATAAGTTGTTGAAATATATTGAAATATACCTTTTCTTAGATTAAAGATTAGGTGGCATTCTCAAGTTACTTGGAGATTTTAGTCTGCAAATAGGATTAACGTCATAGTGCCACACTAATAAACACCGTTTCCTCTGCTACTCACAGTCTCCACGCGCGCGCACACACACGCGCACACACTCACACACGCACATACACGTTCCCAGAGATAGTGTATAGTCTGACGTGAGTGACCTCTAGTGGTCAGCGCCAGGGTATATCATTGGTAGTTCTATGCAGGCACCAACCAGGCCTGCTACTTCCTGGTGGGTGCCTCTATATAAGCAGGCCCAGCCCACTACTTCCTGTCCTGTATGCTAGCCTTGCTAACCATGCTTGTACCATGCCTGAAGCCTCACTAAAGTCACTGCTACCCAACCCCTCTTGGTCTGAGTCTCTCCTTACTAATGGCGTGGTGGCAGCGTAAGGTTCTACCGGATCCACACCCCAGCAATCACCGACTCCTGACAAACGCGTCGTTGACCAAGAAGGTAGCTTAAATATAACTCAATTGTGATGGCGGCTAATGCTAACGGTGCACCGACGCAGTGGTGCACCAGGGGTGCT
>OMKY01212539.1:0-10643 GCA_900302395.1 Bregmaceros cantori | reverse complement strand
TGATTTGCGGTCTGGGGTGGGCCAGGACTGAAGATGACAGCACGGAGAAAGAGAAACTGCGCTCGGCCAGAGGCGATCCAGAATTAAAAAAAAAGAAAGAAAGAAAGAAACTAAACAAAAAAGCCGAGTACTTTTTGTAACGCTGGAGGGCTGTGCCATTTGCTTGGCGGAAGGCAGCTTTATGGGGCTTTCCGACAGGGGCCCGTAGAGCCTTGCCAGACCTCCTTATAGCCTGATTGCATCGTTTGCTGCTGTCCAAGTCCACAGAACAGAGAGTGCTAACAGACAACTTATGTAAGTTGTGTACCATATATAACATCTTTCATGCAGACGTCCCCTGGACATTTCACAGACGCTTCATTGTGAAACGCAGAGAATGACAATGACAACCAGAAGCACTCATTGATTGCAAACCTGTGCCGTTGTGGTACAAAAAACATTACTTTTAGTGCTACCAGTATGTGTGGCAACCCATTATCAATGCAAGTGCTCGAGTAGCGCAACCCATAGACTGTATTCCCACCTTACCAGCCTTATGGTGAAAAGCCATGAAGAGAGGGAGAGAGAGAGAGTAGGGGGGGCAGAGAGAGAAAGAGTGCGAGGGGGGAGAGAGAGAGAGAGAGAGAGAGAGACGGGTGAAGAAGGAGAATTGTCTTGAGGCTCATGGTCATGCTTATCTGGTCTCCTCATGGAACGCCAGCAGAAACACAAAGTCACCATGGTGGAGAAAACACTCCAGCGTTGTTCTCAAACCGTCTCATGACTCATTTTCACTTGGAAGAGGTAGCATTTGGCTAGGACAAACACAGTAACCATAAAAACTACTTAAATAAAAGTATTGTTACCTTAAAATATTACTCAAGTAAAAGTAAAAAGTTGTCTTCCAAATAGCTACTAAGTAAAAGTACAAAGGTACTCCACAAAAAAGTTACTTAACTAGCGAAAGTACTGAGTAACTTTCAGTTAAAAAAAAATAGGACAAATTCGAGAGAGAGAGAAAGAGAGAGATAGACGGAGAGTGCCTGAGAGAGAGAGAGCCAGAGAGAAAGAGGGCGCGAGAGGGAGAGAGAGAACGATATGTGCCAACAGTTCCTAACGGGTGTCGCTAAAGGCCAAGTTTACGTGAGTAAAAGTAGAAAGTTGTGACACAAACTTGTGAAAAATTGAAAAAAAAATCCCAAAGTAAAAAAGTACACAAAAAGATTCTAATGGAGTAAATTTAATGCGTTCCTGCATCTCTGAGAGAGAGAGAGAGAGAGAGAGAGAGAGAGAGAGAGAGAGAGAGAGAGAAAGAGAGAGAGAGATGGGGAGAGAGAGAGAGGGAGATAGAGAGCGAGTTGAAGAATTTAGCCCTGCAATGTGTGATACTTTGAGTTTTTACCCAGGAAAAAGGGGTCAAGAGTTATCGCACTGACATCACAGTTCCACGGTATGTGTGAACTGATACTGCAAACAAGGAAGGCTGATAAAACACGGGAACCTATCACACATTGATTCCGCCAAGCTATTCTGTTACATCATGTACTTGACCCCCTGAGAGAGAGAAGCCATCTGGACTGACAAAGATGAATGCTACCAGTAAAAGGTTCCATTGATTAGTGCGGTGGGTTGTTTGATGAGCCTCACCTGCACAGTGGCTCCACCAGGTCTTTATCCAGGAAGTCATGGTCCTTCTTCACTGGGCTGATGTCTATGGGGAACTGGGAGTCTGTAGGACACAGTGCGTTTTATTAGTATGTATTACATTGAACCAACAAACCGCTGGACAAGAATTAGCAAAAACAACACATTGTCCAAGCATTGTACTCAGCTAGACGCTTGCATTGGGTCTGGTAAAACCAGGGTCGGAAAACGTAAAAAAAAAATGAAATGTGTCAATCAAATCGTGTTATCCAGTCACGGTGCAGTAGGTGGAACAAGCGCCGTGGAGGCGTGACAACCAAACTCCGCCCACGTCAACCAAACTCTCGCGTAGCCTGTACAAACTCCGCCCACGTCTTGCGCAGCCCGTACAAACTCCCCCCAAGTCCACGTGGATTGGTCGATTGATTCCGTACCGACGGCGACCCTGAAAAGTGTTGCAAGCCATGCCTTTAACTAAGAAATGAACTCAAATTTTACCTTCACATGATTTGCTTAGGCATTTGAAACGCAATGTATCAATTCAGTCAGCGCTATTTACTTGCTTCACTGTAGCAAAAGCTGAAATCCATCCACCCCATCGGAAGTTATGAACCAGACATTTTAATTCAGCCATCTTGAAAGTGTCTCCAAAATCTGAGGACACACCTATGTGCCGGAATCCACAGGTTCCGAGATCGCTATTAAAACTATTTTCAGAATAGAAGCACTCAGAGATTGCAAACATGTGCCGTAGTGGTACAAGCATTTTTGACTTTTAGTGCTAGCAGTATGTGTGGCAACACATTAGAGTAGCGCAATTGCGATTGATGCCGCCGCCGAACATGCTTAGCACAAGCCAACTACACCACCCAGCGGTCCCTGGACCCGCGGTTATCGGTAAGTTGGTGATTACGTGTGATTACGTTACTTATAGGCTATAGAAATTTACCAACATTTAATTGATTCTTTTGTGTGTCATTTCCAACAACTGTGCAAAATGTCATCGTGCTTTGTGCACAATTTTTTCCGTTATTTTGGGGACAGACAAACCAACCAACCCTGTCAAAAACATAACCTGCTTTGCGGCTTCGCCCCAGAGCAGGTAAAAAATAAGGGACGTTTAGGGGTTAGGGTGGGGTTTATAGAAGGGGTTAGGGTAGAGGAAGTTACAGGGTTAGGATTAGGGGCTAGCCCCCAAGACCCCTAACTTGGCTGAAAATAGGGATTTTGAACATAGGGATAACCCAAAATCTAATCAGTTCATGAGCATTAATTACGGAATCTGGGATAAAACTATCCATCCATTGAGCGTGGCCCCCGGACCGCAGGTCGAGCAGCACCGCGGGTTCTCATCCCATCTCTGGCTTTTCTGCAATGTCTCCCCCAACTCTTCATCCAAGTTTCTCATTTAATCATATCACTATCTCTCTCAATAAAATAATTAAAAAGGAGGATTGCGCCCAAAAAATAACAAAAAAAATAAGTACGGTTATTGTATTAAGACCGAGAATCTGCCGCAATGGACATGGTGCACGCAAAACCAATACATCCCCGAAGCATTGCATTTCGGGGATACAATAATTGCGCACTATTGCAAACATAATATAAAAACCTGAATTGCAATGTTATTGTGGTTTCCGTGTTTTGCATTGCAACATAACCAGTTTGCTTATTGTTTTGAAAGGAGCAAGTTGATGGTCGTTTTGTGGTTTTTCCCCAAAATAATAAAGTTGTTTGCGTTGTACCTTGTATTGCCTAATGACTTGGCTGTTAGTGTCATCGCTGGACAGAATATGAATGTAGCTTATTTATTCATGCTGCCACAAATAATACATCTTGAGAGCCGCATGAAACTCGACCCAGATTCAGTTGCCTCGACAGTTGTTGGGCGGAGTACTGGAGGGGAGGTGAACGAGGAGCAGATGTCGGCATTACCAAGATTAATATTAAATAGAAAAAGGGCGAGGGGCATCGTTTTTCCACGTGCATGGCAGACTACCAGCAGCCACTCTACGTATGGTACACCATTCAATTTTTAGATTTTCTCCTGGGCCACGTCGTGAGGCTAACAAGAAGAGACAGGACTCATCCCAATGGCAGAGTTGGGACTTGTGGGAGCATTATGTCATACACTCACTATTCCACCCCACTGCTGCCCCTTCCCCGCCTAAACGCTTACATAATTCCCTAAACGATATCCAGACCTTAGCATTCCAGGGGAATTTTATGGAGCCTAAATGAGATGCAAGTTTGGGAATTGGATAAAGCCGCTGCCTACTGAGATACTGGGCCTTGCTATCACAGTTGACTTGACTTGCAAAAAAGTTTGTTAACTTGAAGCACTTAGAGGTTGCAAACCTGTGCCGTAGTGGTACAAAAAAATATACTATGTGCCAACTCATTATTAATGCAAGTGCTCCTAGAGTAGCGCGATTGCGATTGACGCCACCGCCGAACATGCTCAGCAAGCCAAGCCAACTACATTTCCCAGCGGCCGTTGCGACCCGGAAGTCTGGTCACGTGACCACGGTAAGCGGCCAGCGATCTATCGGTAAGTTGGTCATTACGTATGATTATGTTACTTATAGGCTCCAGAAATGCACCAAAATGTAATCATTTCTTCTGTTTGTCATTTCCAACAACTTTCATTCACATCCGTGCACAACCTTTTCAGTTATTTTGGGTACAAACCAACCAACGCGGGCAATACCAATGAGGTTTTGAGCTGTAATCAGGACCCAAATATGAATTCCAGACTTCTGTCCTCGGAATCTAAATATAATATTTTATTTTTTTTTAAATATAGAGGGAGAAGACACGCGGAAAAACTGTTGCAGAGGGGAAGCGAACTCTCCCACTCTCCGCATATATGTGCTTTGTAGTGCACCGTCTCAACAGACTGAGCTACTGCGGCGCACGGCAATGTTTTCTTTTAATTTAAAAATTAGTGTCCTGTTTGGAATGAAGTTCAGAGGACGAATGTATCTACACATTTTTACCTGCCCCGGGGTTGCGCTGCGAAGCAGGCTATGTTTTTGGTCGTGTTGGTTTGTCTGTCCCCAAGATAACTGAAAAAGTTGTTCACGGATGTGGATGAAATTTTGTTGTTGGAAATGACAAACGGAAGAATTGATTCAAATTTGGTGCATTTCTGTAGCCTAGAAGTAACATAATCATACTTAATCACCAACTTACCGATATTTTGCTAAGTGCTTACTGCGGTCACGTGACCAGACTTCTGGGCCGGCTGCTGGGAAACGTAGTTGGCTTGTGCTGAGCATGTTCGCCGGTGGTGTCAATCGCAATCGTGCTACCCTAGGAGCACTTGCATTGATAATTGGTTGTCACACATACTGCTAGCACTAAAAGTACTATTTTCTCCACTAGGGTGCAGGTCTGCAATCTCTGAGTGCTTCTAGTTATCTAACTTTTTTGCAAGTCAAGTCAAATGAAATTGATGACATTTTGCAGAGTTATTGGAAATGATAAACGGATGAATTGATTACATTTTGCTGCATTTCTGTAGCCGATAAGCAACAACTACAAGAAATGAATCTTGTCAACTTGAAATCTAGTCAAATTTGGTTATTCTTCACCAACATGTATGCAAAGTAAGTTACTTCCTCTGACACAAACTCATTAGATCTAATTTATAGCATAATATTTTCTATGGATTTCTTCATGTTCATGTTTTTTTAATCAATTTTGCCCATTTAATGGTTCATATTTTCATACATGATGAATCAATATGAAATGGTGTGGATAAATGGGGGAATATCAGCACAAAACTGCCGACAATAACAATGTTTCATTTCTTTGCCGATTATCGATTATTAGACCAGTTGTCGATTCATTTTAAAATCGATTAGTCACCGATTAATCGACTAATAGTTGCAGCCGGTTAGATGGTTAAAGTGTGTGCCAACTGCCAACACAGCAGCATGATGATTCCTATCCAATTACATTCACGAAATAGCCCGAAAACATAGGTAATTTTGGAGACTGATCATGCATGAGACATTAGCGACGGCTCCAACAGTGACATCATTATTGGGGTTGTGAATATAACCGCCTCATTCTCTCCCACAGTCCAACACTTTTACAAACACCCCCGCGCGCGCGCACACACACACACACACACACACACACTATGGAATCCCTCAACCACAACAGTTGAGGCTGCAGCAGAGATGACCAATAAATCATATTGAGATGCCGCTGGATCCTGTCTATTCTTAGTCCGGGGGGATGTTTACAGGGAGGGCGCAGATCTGGGAGAAGATAAGCCAGTAAAAGTCTGGCCCTTGTCTCGGCTGTCAAAGCATGTGAGCATCGGGGAGGAGTTGGGGGCGGGGGCAGCCGAGCAGCACAGAGAGGCGTCTCAGAGGTCGATGCTCTCATTCGGAAATATTTCACACATATTTTGCGGCTCATAGGAAACTTTAACTCATTCCCTGCCAGCCCCATTTCATTCTACATTCACGCACTGTGATGGCTGGCTCTCTGGATTACATTATGATCTGTGCCGCGAAGTAGGTTATGTTTTTGGTCGCGTTGGTTGGTTTGTCTGTCCCCAGGAAAAGTTGTGCATTAAATGACCAACTGAAGAAGTGATTACATTTTGGTGCATTTCTGTAGCCTAAAAGTAACATAATCATACTTAATGACCAACTTACAGATAGATCGCTGGGCGCTTACCGCGGTCACGTGACCAGACTTCCGCGTCACAGGAAGTCAATTATGAATGCAAGTGCTTGCAATGATAATGGGTTGTCACACACTGCTAGCACTAGAACTACAATTTTTTTGTACCACTACGGCACAGGTTTGCAATCTCTGAGTGCTTCTAGTTTACTAATAACACAGGCTAGCAGTTTCTGTTCTGGAGCAGAGAGCGCATGTTTCTGTTTTTGGGGAGCAGAATTTAGTTTCCATTTTTCGTCATAGTGGTTAGGCTGGGGGTTAGGGTTAAGGCCAGATTACACACCAAATGTTGCTTGGGTCTGGTCGCGAACCAGTTTTGCTGTTATGCTTCTGCACCCTTGGTCTGGATTTCTAACGGCGCACAGCAGTTTCCCGGCGAAGCGCAACGGGGAGTCTATTCGAGAACTTGCGAGAACTCAGGCGGAAGGTCATGAGAACTTTGGTGCCGCAGGCGGAAGTGTTTATATTCCATTCATATGTTTAGATGTATTATATTGTAGTGTAGTTGCTCCTCGGTTTTTGAAAATGGTGTGCCCCGAAATGTATGTATGTAATGGTGTGTACCGAAACGACAACGCATACAGCCGGAAAGCCATGCCAAGGACCAATCACAGCTGCTTTTACTCTGCTCACTTCCGCTTGAGGTCTGAGGTTTGCGTGGGGGGGGTCACGCACAGAGACAGATATGATGGTTGCAGAGGCTATGCGTCAGAAGCATAAATCGGCCTTTACGCTTAGGGTTAACCCGTAACCCAACTGTAATTAACGACTAGTGTGAAAATAAGCATAACCCTTTCTTGTACTGCATTATCAGGTGTCTGGCTGGACCCAATGTACCAGAGTTATTAGAACTCACCTTTGTCTCATTCTGAGTTGAAAAGTTTCTTAAGGCAAATGATGAACTGAAATGATTCAATTCATGTTTTTAAATTCTAATATAACTCTGGCCACGCAGTGAGTTTGACCTGCCGACTTCGTCACACTTCAGCATATGGGTCAACCTCAAGTCCCTGGGGATGAAATTATACGGTCTACCACATGATTTACTGTGGTCTGCCAGGGTTTAAAAGGTCGGAGTGTGCAAAAATAAATGGGTCAAATAGTAAAGTACAAAGTATGTCAGTAGTTGGTCGCAAGGCAAGGTTTTTTTTGCCAAATTCTACATCAGTCACACATGTTATTAGCAGCTCCCACTTACTGATTTGATTTTACTATGGTCTGATCAAAATGTATGTTATATTAATTCAAACATTTTCCCTACATTTATAATGTTTTTTTCCTAATGTAGAAGTAATGAATTAGTTATTCAGCATTAAGGAGTGGTTGGATTTATTTTACATTGCATTTGCTTACATTGTAGAACTAGAAGTACTCAAGAGATTGCAAACCTTCGCTGTAGTGGGACGAAAAAATGGTACTTTTAGTGCTCGCAGTATGTGTGGCAACCCATTATCAATGCAAGTGCAGTCCGGCATCTGCTGGCTTGGCCCATTGGGTTTCTGACAATGTGGCCCTCTGAGCAAAGTAGTTGAATAGACGAGTTTACCCGCAAAATAGGGGGCTGGCATTTTGTCCCGTCGGGAGGAAACACACTTCCTAATGGTAGCCTATGGCAACTCTGGTACTTGACCGAGGAACCGAGCAAACAAAACACACAAAACACACGCCAGTTCAAAATCCGACCACTAGATGTCGTCTGTGACCAGTAAACACATCATCCCGCTCGCTGTGTTTATAATTTTGTATAAATATTGATGAATTACAGTCAAAATCTGACTTAAAGTTACTCACCGAGTGATCACATGTTCTTCTGGACCAATAGGCTGGCTGCTTCTACTAGTAATTACAAAAGGAATGGGAAAATGTAACGAGTTGCACTGATTATTAAATCAGGCAGTTTGTGGGTCACAGATCCGCACGAGAGCATTTGGGTGTGGAATAGCACACCGCAAGTTACCACCATCCGTTTTAAATAACCCTGTATCCCAACCATATAAACATGTTGAAAAATAACCAAAAACACATCAGACTAAATGACACCGGGCAAGACGTTCAGACACCGGAAGTACGCCCCGAAACTCGTCTATAGCCCTGATGCAGACAAATTGATTCTTAACCAATGTGTAGCTTTCCTTTCTATCTGGTTTTATGACACTGATGACTGCTGCTGATTACCAGAGTTGTTTCAAGTAGAAGTAAACGTACGGCCAAAATTAATGTTTAAAATGTTTATTTAAAAAAATGTTTATTTTTAAATCCGCAAGCGGGACTAAACACTTTTTAGGCAACTGTTTGGATCCATCCACGTACCATTTTCACTGCATTTGTATTAGCCCCCAGTGAAAGACACAAGTATGTTAATATTAACCATTATGGGTGCACCAATCACGTTTTGCTCCCGATTCGATCCCGATCCTTTGATTTTAACGATCCCGATCTCCAGTACCGAGTCCCGATACAGAGTCTGGACTCCTGATACCGAGTCCCGATACAGAGTTCTGATCCTGCAAAAATTGGTAGTACCCAAACTATTTGGCACAATTGTCAATTTCAATAATAGTTAACAACTCATTTACCGATCCTGATCAGACTGTCGATCACCAATCTGAGGATCAGATCGGTGCGGTCAATCAAAAAGGAGCAAAACAAGGAGAATGTTTTCCTGGTACAATTCAAAACAAAGAAGAAGACATTCTCTTGGCCATACTATTTTGCCCGCAGCAAAAATACCTACACTTCCTTAACCTTCTAACAAAAACATTGGGCAAAGCAATGAGCAACTGAATTTGTATACCGCACAAACGGCCTAGATGAAGGTTCCTCGGCCATAAAACATAGCAGGCAGAGCTGCATCTGGAAAGAACAAACAATGCCTTACGTCAAATCGAATTCCGCTACGTACCAAGGCCAAAATATACAATCCATTCATACTGTCTGTAGTCTTATGCAGCCTTGAATGCCTAAATTGGACAACAGAACTGAACAACGCAATCGAGACATTCCAAAACCACAGCATGCGATAGATAACAAATCACACACTCGCGATCACAAAGAAATATAAGAATTCCACCGTCACTCAAGCCAATAATGGTAATAATAAAAAGCATATCTCTAAAGCTTTGCGGTCACATGAAGTGCTCCCAAATCGGGCCTAACAATACTCTGTTTCAATTAATTTGAGAAAGGTAAAAGAAGCAGAGGCAGACAATCCAAACAATGCTGTGGCACCATTTACGAATGGTCAGGACACGACCTATGGAGAAGGATGACCTATGTTGGTGCATTCTGCAACAAGGGAAGATGAGTGAAAATGAGATGAATAATTAGCCAAAAATGGCGATCTGGTGGGATGTGTCTATCGTAGGTCCTTGCCCAGAGCATTTTCCCAGGCTGGTTGGAAGAGAGAATATCGTGGATTGAGAAGATATCAAATGAAGAGGTTTAAACAAGAATGGGAGTTGCATCACCAGCATTACTGCAGACTGTCGAATTGTTTTAAATTGCAATACTTGGGGCGTATCAAACGCCATGAGTCACTTGAAAAACACATTCTCGAAACAAAGATGGAGGGCAGAAGGTGAAGAGGAAGGCCAACAAAAAGATGGGGGCAAGAAATACAGGACTGGCTGGAGACAACAACAGAAGCTGGCAGAGTAGTAGAAAACAGAGCTGCTGTTCAAGAGGCAACGTCCTACAGTGGGACAAGCTAATACAAGAAGAACTAGAAGCACTCAGAGATTGTAAACCTGCGCCTAACCCCTAAACCTAACACCTAAACCTAACCCCTAAACCTAACCCCTAAACCTAACCCCTAAACCTAACCCCTAAACCTAACACCTAAACCTAACCCCTAAACCTAACCCCTAAACCTAACCCCTAAACCTAACACCTAAACCTAACCCCTAAACCTAACCCCTAAACCTAACCCCTAAACCTAACCTCTAAACCTAACCTCTAAACCTAACCCTTAAACCTAACCTCTAAACCTAACCCTTAAACCTACCCTCTAAACCTACCCCCTAACCCTACCCCTAAACCTAACCCCTAAACCTAACCTCTAAACCTAACCCTTAAACCTAACCCCTAAACCTAACCTCTAAACCTAACCCCTAAACCTAACCTCTAAACCTAACCCCTAAACCTAACCCCTAAAACCTAACCCCTAAACCTAACCCCTAAACCTAACCCCTAAACCTAACCCCTAAACCTAACCCCTAAACCTAACCCCTAAACCTAACCCCTAAACCTAACCCCTAAACCTAACCCCTAAACCTAACCCCTAAACCTAACCCCTAAACCTAACCCCTAAACCTAAC
>OMKY01212531.1:0-10122 GCA_900302395.1 Bregmaceros cantori | reverse complement strand
TGTGTGTTTGTCTTCAACTTGCTACCACAGATTTCTTTTTATCTACTGGGGGATTACATGAGAACTGGCCGGTGCAACGTGTACACACACACACAACCACAGGCACACACACAAACACAGGCATGTCTGAAGATCATTTGATAGTCTGTGGCCTCATGCCTTTGAACAGGCACATGAAGAACACACACCCACACACAGACACACACCCAGCACTGCCTTGCTCCTGCAAACAACTTCAGAGCCATCACTGGTCCCCCACTGTGCTCTGTCGGAGGTCTGCCGACATTAGCATCGACTTAGCACACTGGGAAGGTTTCTCGACGCACACAGTCCGCAGCAAGCGGCAAACCTAATCAGACAATTCAATTACAGTCGGTGGACATTGTCAGCGTTCAGGGGCCGGCTCCGAACGTTGTGTTTGTTTAGAGATAAAAGTGTTTTCCCGGGCAGTGGGAAACGGTACGGTGCTGCGTGTGAGCCTTGCGTTCTGTTGGAGCAAATGTTGTGCATAATTAAGCAATGGTGAGCGATTTCAGTTTAAATATGGAAATTGTTTCTGACATCATGCCTATGGGACTTCTATGAACAGTAGGTGGTAAAGTTGTAGTAGAGTGGATTGCCTTAAAGTGAGCCATTGCCTAATGTGGGACACCTAAGCTCCTCCCTAAACTAATGAATGTCAGTAAAAAGCAAACTATGGTAATGTGTCTAACATCAAGTTCAACTGTTCAACACTACATTTCACTGTTCCACCTTATGCAACTGACTGTCACACATTAGGGCCGCTGCAAAAAAGGGCGCACATTAGGGAAATCGACCCTGTTTTTTTTTAAGTTTCAGTAGCTGCTGTAATTCAACTATTCTGCGTTTTCCACAAGCTTGATTTAGCCGTCCTCTATGCTTACCATGTAATCAGGTCATATTTTAACTTATTACCAGCCCTGTTTTTGGAATTCTGACTCCCAGACATTTAAACCAGTTTTGACATTTTTGGAAGGTCACAGCATATTATCTGACAGGGCAACTGAAACATGGTATGGCTCGTTTGAAAATCAAGACTTTAATCTGTGTCTCCGAAAATCGTGTGTCTCTATGTTTCTCCATCACCTCGCAAGCCTAAGCTAAACCATGGCACGTTGAAGAGGAGATATCGCAGCTTTTCTGAAACCTGCACCGATCGTCGCGCTTTTGAATACTTCTCGCCCCTTCCCTCTCTCTCCCCCTGCCTCTCTCCCCTTCCCACTCTCCCCTTCCCCCTCTCTCTCCATTTTGCACCACGGTAGGGCGACACCGGTGGATGGGAGGGCGTGGGTCGGCATAAATATATTCTACGTCAAAATGTATTCCGATCCACTTGAAGCGGATCTGGAGGTGTATACATGAGCCCTTTTTGTAGCGGATCCACCGATAAGTGGATTATATTTAGGCTTTTTGGTAACATAAACGGGGCTACTGCCACCCTCTGGAAACTGACATGCGTGTTTGAACACAATCCGGAAATGACTAGATCATTTTGGGTCGCTGAACAATCCATCTGTAATGATTAAAATGTCCAGATGATTGCACATGTTTTGACATCTATGACAGTTATGGTCACTCCAGAGCTCCCAAAATCACACACATTATGGATCTAAGGGTCTGGTTTTTAACCCTTAAAGACCTAGCATTTTTTCCTCCGTTTGTGACCTCACCATAAATAACCATGGATCTATAAAAGATAGTCATTGCTATACACATTTTGGCTCCTTATTTTCAAACCACCTTAGCTACCACCCTAGACTATTGAAATATTTTTGTGATTTGTTTGTCTTTTGTTTTGAGTGCAATAACCCCCTCCAACTTCCCCCAAGAGATAATTGCGAAATTTATGGAACCAGGGCTTCTGGTGGAGATTTTGAACTTTTTATATGAATCTAAGCTAAGTTCATCCTACTTTTATTTGGGGATGATAAAAAATAAAGAAAATTAAACATCATCGTTATGTATTTAAATTTTGTTTAGTTGTATTATTTTTAATTATTCTTTTTTTTTTACAACTAAACATTCTTCTAACATTCTAAAAAAAATATTCAGTATGTTCACGGATGAATTTGGTTTAAATCCACTTAGTAACTTAAAAAAAAAAATACTTCAATGTAACAGCGTACAATGATATTTTTGACTTTACCCTGCTGGCGGCATGCGGTAATGCACCAAATCCGAACAACGAGTCAATAAATGTTTACTTAAACTCTTTACGCATCCAACAGTGTATAACATGTCCCGAAAGACCAATGATAAGTATTTTTTAAAAATGTTCTTAAAAATCACTTACTTCAGCCCAGACACAAAACGCTCCAGACACGACTTACCACAGCTGCTCAACGGTGAGAGAGCCTGAGGCAAGCCCGCGACGCTGCGTTGTTTGTGGGAAAGCAGCTCACAAACACGCGGGAGGTGAAAGGCCGATTTTTTTGAAAGTCCAAGCCGACTGGGAGCCCCTCAAAACGGCTATAGTCACTAATTTCAACGCTGTTTTCATCACCTTAGAAAAGCCATAACTTATTTTGTGGTGAATATATTCAAAAACATTTTGAGTATGTTCAAGCGAAGGCCGTGAGCGCCGCCCTTTGGCCAAAGAAGGTATTGTAGCTGGCCCACACATTTTTCAAATATACAGAAAAAGTGGAAGACCGTGGGTTGCACATATGCGACGCTCGGATAGCGAGTGTTTATATATATATATATAAAAACCTGTAATATTACGTTTTGGGAGTCAACGCATGGGGAGTGAAAACGTATTTTGACGTGACTTGGGAGTCAATGGGTTAATACCTTCTCTGGTCAGTGGGTGGTAAACTCCATCTAAGGCTAAATGCTGCACAAGAGACTACTTGTCCGCTGCGAATGTCAACAGCCGCCCGTTCGCATGTCGACCGGTGCGGCTGCACGCACCTGCACGTTCCATTAAGCTACAAGTTGGAGCCTACGAGATCATGCGGCCACCCCCGTTGGTCCTTACGCGGTCACATGGTTCTACACGCAGCGTTGTGAGGCATCTCGGATGCACCAACTCGGTGCGAAGGAAATACAACTCATTTGACAAATATTTTAGGTAAAATGAATGGAACGTGAAAGGATATGTTTTGACCCTATTCAAATTATAATTCATTCGAAATCAGTCGGAAAGTGCTCAACTGCTCTGAAAGCCCGCCTGAATGTCCGTAAAGGAGGATACACAAACGTCCCGTGCCTTGTGCGCAGGAGTGGATAGCCGGCTGGATGCGCCTCTATGGCCGACTGTGCGCCCCACTCCTACGGGAGCGGGGTGCGGGCTGACAACTGCGTCAAGCATTAAAGCACTCCACTCCCACCGACGGAACGCCTAAACAAGCCCCCAACCCAAGTCCCCCCCACCCAACACGCCGCCTGCGATGGTGCTCGGACCAACACAAGGGACGGCCACATTTATTAGAATTCCCAAACATATTGACACACAGCCGTTCCACACATGATGCACGGAGAAACTGACGCTTTGAAGAAACCAAAACTGTGTTTTTATTTTCGGTTTTCGGTCTAAAACCGAAAATCGTTCAGCCTTAGTGTGCGTGTATGGCTATGTGTGCATGCTTGCTTTTTAATGGCTATATAAATAAAGTTTGACATGATCTCTCTACTAACCCTCCAGCCATTCACCCGTTCACAAATGTTTTCACAATTTTCTGTTGAGATTAAACAAGTAAAAAAGGTGCATAACGCTATTATGAACGCTCCCAGCGTAATGTTATGCTCATGCTACATTCCACTTGTATGGAAAATCAACTGAGCGGTTGTGGGAACCAGACTGATGTCACAATAGCCTCCCCTGGCTGACGTTGGTGTCATACCACATGCCATGATACACCTGTTGTAGTGGGCACACATTTCTTTATAATATCCATTTTGTCAACGGAAGAAAAAGTATATTGATTCTCATTGACGGGTTAAATTTAACAAAATAGACAGCAACGGTTCACTTGTTTTGGATTGGGCCTTTAGTATGAACAGATTATTCCTAAATGGACTTGAATAGAACAGGGCTACAGCTAGAGTTTATTAGGGGCCAAGTAGCAAAGGCACCTTATGTTTTTGTTATTTTTTTTATATCAGATTAGTTTATTTTAATTATGAATGAAGCAGTGAATGAATTAATGCATTTTATTTTAGGACAGTCAGTACAGAGTCATAAATGGCTTTAATACTCTCATGTCCCATGTGCAATTTTACTTTCGCTGAAACAAACTCATTGCAATTAATTTATATCCATAGAGGTCCTTGATAGTACTTATTCAATAAATCCACACGGATTGGCATGGGGGTGTTTAGTACAATCTGTGTGTGGGAGTGGACTTGCTTGTCCATGGCACTTTATATTGTAATATTTCCATGTTTTTCTTCATATTCATGCTTTTTTTAATGAAGTTATGGTCATTTTTAAGCTTTGTATTTTTAGAAATAATCAGCGGTTATGAAACTCATGTGGACCAATAGGTTATGAAACGCATGTGGACCAATAGGGGGTAGTGTTTGTAGTGAATACCATTGACTCAGTTCCTTGGTGATGATCGATTATTTCATAAACGATTAGTCGACTAATTTTTGCACCTTTTAGAACACATCCAAAATGTATTGTGTGGACACACATACTTCTGTCACCAAATACATGGCAGCAATCAAAGCACTGATGGATGCATTTCCAAATAGGAAATGATATGAAGAACTATGTGTTGAGATAACACTTTGTGCTGTGGAATGGAGGCCGTAGGTCAGAGCTATATATCTCTGCTTTAGAAACACCATCTCCCAAAGCAAAACTCAATTCCCTGACCAATTTTCAGCAATGCTCCCCTGAGAGAGACACACGAACATTGTCGAGATTTCCAGGTAGTTCAGAAAAAGTGTATAAGAAATACAATTTCCATCTTTCTAAGCCTCCCTGTAGGCAGTGAAGCGTACTCTGTGTGTTTCCGTGTTGATAGATAGCTTCATCGAAATATGTTTGTAATTTAATAATCTGCGCACCAGCGCTTATGGAAATTGAGCACCAGAGCATGTGATGGGAAATTGGGAATTGCCATTGAAGGAATGTGAAATCCGTTTAGCAGGTTGTGGGGCATAACGATGGAAGCCATGTCATTAGAAATGAATTTGATTATTTTAAGGTGAGCCAAAATGAAAGCAATAATGACGGCTAGTTTCTTGTAATCATAAAAATACCAACTTATCAACTATTGCGAGCAGACATATTGAGATGCATGACAAAATAAACAAAAATAAAACAATATATATGATCTTAATTTTTAATCATTTTTATTGTTTTTCAGTGATTTTACTTTTGTTGTGCTCCGTTCTAGTGTATGTCACACAAAACGCACAACGTTTCAAAATCGGCTAACTACAGCTTGCTCTGGAACATGTGTGTGATGTGTGAATTACACATCATCCACTGCGCTTTGCTCAACGTTTTACATAATAATGATGAAATACCGCCAAAATCTGACTTGAAGTTACTCACCGATCTGGTTACTTGTTCTTCTGGACCAATCAGATGGCTGCTTCACTGGTATTTCTAACTTGAATGAGTAAATCAAACGGGTTGTGCAGATTATTCAATCATGCGTTTGTGGGGCATATATCCACACTAGAACATTGTGTGATATAGCACAACGCAAGTTAACACCACCCTTTTAAAATAGCGCAGTAGGTGTGTAAACTGGAAATGGGTCAAAAACGTGTCTAGAGAGAGATGTATTCCCACTTTTCAACCTCTATCGGCACACCTTGTGGATATAGTATACCAGCAATGTGTGCCTGTCTAGCAACACGCCGAGAGGGCCAAATTCTCTAGCAAACCAATCAGGACTGTTTCAGGGTGTAACGTCGCCACCAAAAGTCGTTTGAGTAGACGCGGTGCAAGCAATATTTTTAATCTACAATCATTGATTGATCACTGCCAGTACGGACAAAGTGATTGAAATGTAGGTTTCAGTGAGGCCCCACATCATCGGTGAAAACCTTCTTTTGGTGTTTTTGTAGTGAGTGTGGAACGAACAAGGGGGTTGCTGCGTTTCAATCACACGTACAAAACTCTGACCCCGCCCACATAATGGCCATAGTATGCTGACTACCCCATGTCATACCGTACCTTCCAGCGAGGTGGTGCTATCGAATACCTACTCACAAAGTTCTGTATGTGTGATCCGGGTCACGGCACCGATGTAACGAGGGCAAAATGTATATACACACAGTGATCACTTCGACAGTAATAGGCTGTATTATCATAGGGCAACCGACTGTTTATATACACGGTCATAGGTTAGGTCATGGTGTTCCAGTTCTCAACTCCTGCTGCTCCTGTTGCATGCTGGCAACTCAACCCGCCAATGACATGTGCTCCTAATCCATCATTTTTGCGTTGTGTGATTCTGATGCAGCAACCCGCTTGTGAGCTTCCCACTCGCAACATTTGCAAACCTCCCCATCACCAATTAACTGCTATGGCTAAGTGTTGCTTTTCTATTCGCAAGGTCTTGCACGTGAGGTGAACTTCTCACGCTGGGTGGGAAAACAACGGAAGCGGGGATCTGCAATGTCTGAATGATAATGAATGCTCGTGAGGATACAGTGTTTCCATAGAAGATGGTTAAACACTGTTTATTAAGAAGCTACCGCATTGACGTTCTATTGTATTTTTGGCTTGCAGCAAGCCAACTCGCAGGCCTTGGTCATAAACTAACTGGAGAATAGATGAATGTTTAAATAGTATTCATCCATGTATGCTTAGAGAGGAAACTGAATTGATTTTCATTTGCCATCTGCTCTTGGAAAGCGTGCGGTATGGATTTTATCCTCTGCGCGCTCAACACCGTAGTGTGATTTATGAGGGGCCTTAGCTTGTTGTAACCGTAAAGTGGAAGCGTGACATAGGAAGAGGGATTTTGTGTACACCGGTGTGTGTGTGTGCAATACACACACAACTAGCTCAACTTCAAATAATTTTCAAGTTGCGAACTGAACTGTTGTTAGATTGATATCAGTTACTTTCACTTTGAGTTCAGCCTTTATAGATCGAAAGAGATTCTTCTTCACTGGTGTAAGCAGTGTGTATACATGCACCCAATGTATTTCAGTTTACATTTTTATTATTGGTTAAAAAATATATATATATAATATTTGAGGTTTTCGTCATTGCCAGCAATCATTCTACTGACTTTAAGTATAATTTTCATCACATTTCAATGATGACGTGAGATTCTCTGTATGCCTAGTTGATATATCTACATAGTAGTTGATACAGCACTCCAGCTCTGCTGTGCACAGTGCCACTGTTGTGACACTGGGGGATGGGGAGGGAGTGGGAGCAGGCAAGCTGCTGCACTGCTTGATAAAAATAATCGCAGACTAATCGTTCATTCATTTCCGATTGCCTGTGGCATATTGGTGCCTAAAACGCTGCTTGTCATAACATTGGCTGAACAAAACAGAACTGGCATTGATTGCTTTACTCCTTGTAATTGAAACAAAACAAATCAAACTCCTTTCCCTTCAGTGTCTGAGTGGAAAAGTCAGAACATTTTCATACCTGGTGTCATGGGCCGCTCGTCCACGAGCGGCACCCAGGCGCCGGGTTCGTTCGTGGACCGCACGGACACCGGTGCAACTAATCACAATCAGCACCGGGGCGGCTCCGTGACTGGCCGCTCTCCCCTTCATAAGCGAGGCTCGGGCACTGAGGCGACGCGACATCCTTATCCTCTCTCGGTGAGAACCGAGGGGGCAGTTGTGGTTTAACAATAGCCTGACCTTTCTCTCTCCCTCTATACAACTCTCTTTGCTCAGTTCAGTATTATATTAGTCACCTACTTTGTATCCTCGGGATAACCGGAGCCATTCTACCCTGCTGCAGGAAGCTCCCTTTCCGTCTCTGCCTCCTGAACCGGCTCACCGGCCCCGGACCAGATCTCAGACATCGTTCGAAGACATTTTAGTGTAGTTCGAATACTAACTCTCCGTGTTCAGAGACTCCCATTGCCTGTGCGCAATTACTTCTTCATTCGCACATTGTGTGCTTCATGTGTTTTGTGTTTGATTCCTGTGTTACAGTAGACGGATGACGGCGAGGTCGCCATACAGTCATCCAAACCTTTTTTGCATTCCTGACTGAGTCCTTAATTTCTTTATTCTCACTATACAAATCATAACACCTGGCAGCGGATCTATTCCCTTCCTTCACTGCCATCCTTCGATGGCCTTCAACTTAAATGCGGCATCATATGAAATCTTTGTTTGTTCCCCCAACACGCCTATCACAGATCTATATCAGGATATGTGTCATGCGCAGATACAAACTAGGTGGGCGTCACGCGCCATCCTGGATAGGATTGGGCCGACTTTCAAATGTGACTTTCAGCAGTGTTTCTTTCTCTCTTTTTTTTACATTTTATATAAATATATAATAACGTGGCAGAGAAAAAAAATCCCAGAATAGCCGCACCGCCTCATAAGCCGCATAGTTCAAAGTGAGAGAAAAAAGTTGCGGCTTATAGCCCGAAAAATACGGTAGTCGTTAATAGCTGTCTGTATGAGCTTCAAGGTTCAAACAAATTCATCCTTTTTTTCCCACTCTTTAAAGTTGGTTGGTCACTAGTTTGGATGCTCGGTAGTTAAATGGTTTGTTAAGTTATTATCCACAAATATGTGGATAATAAACGGCTCTGTTTATGTGTGCGTGATGCCACATAAACATTGTGAATTGGAACAGCTATTGTGCCTTTAATGTGCAGAACTCCAGCGTCGGCACAGAGCAATATGACTGACCCTGGACTGTCCAGCCCTACCCCACAGCCACTCCAAGTTAATTTTCCAGAGCACTATGGTGTATCGCTATCTGGATTCTGATTGGCTGCCGCTCTCAGCTGCCACAGCCGCAGGGACTGGGAATGTGTTGGAAAGCAATTATTGTGGACGTTCCATCAGGCGCAGGAGATTTTTGGGAGATTAAAAAAGTGGAGGAAGGAAAAAAAACACATTTTGATGAAAAAGATGTGCCGTGTTGGGATGAAGATCACTGGCAGACAGAAAAGGGGTCGAAACCAATCGCCATTCTCAATTAGGGACGAGCGATCATGTTCGAGTCCGCTTCCAAACGCATCGCATTGGTTGCAATGCGTCCTTGGGAGGAGCTCATTATACGTAGTAGGAGCAGCCTCTGGTGTAAACAGTCGCCCCCCCCCCAAATGCCGACAGTTGCGGCTGCGCGCACCTGCACAAGTATGCGCGCAATCACGTACGCACATCTGAGCATTCGTGGACACGACCGAAGGTTGACACTTGCATCAAATGTGCACTGTTGATACACACCTCAACATTAAACGAAAAAGTAGATAGGTGGTAGAAATGGTCCCTATCGAGAATATAAAAGAAATATTCAAGTTCACCCTGGTTACAGAGACCTCGCAAAACACTGATCGTGACAGCTAAGATGTTTTTGTTGAGGATACTTTAGAGGTGGGCAAATAAAGTCAATACATATTCCATGTCGTTGTTGCCACTGATTAGCATCTTAACTACTTAGGATAAATTGCTGTGTTGCCTGTTTACAGTGCCAGTGTTAATAAATATATCAATATTTATACAGTAAATATATTCACTGACAACAACACTTCACAGTTCCTCTCTCCCAAGGCTTATGCCCTGGGTTCACTCCCTTTGACACTTGTTCCCCCCCGCAGGCTAACCACGGAGCGCGATACACGGTTCAAAATGTTTTTCGGGGCGGTTTCGGGACGGTTGTGGAAAAAGTTAATTTTAACCCCTGCTGTTTATACTTCCCTGGCCTGAGAGAAAAGGTGTTAACGTTGAGGTTTAGATTACTCCAGCTAGCTCGGACCAAAACATGGTAGGACTCTCACTTTCTGGAACTGGAATTGACCAGGAACTGGCCCATCTCTGGAATACCATATATATTTCTGTTAAATAGAATGCATGTTTCATATATATATATATATGTGTGTGTGTTCTCAGAGTGCAAGGTTGTGTTTTTCGTTTCGTTTTCCAAGATCATGAAAGCTAGTGCTAACCTGTTCCTCATATGTGATTGGACAA
>OMKY01212509.1:0-12452 GCA_900302395.1 Bregmaceros cantori | reverse complement strand
TATATGAAGTTTTTTTTTTCCATAAGTTTAAACAAAACATATCTATAAAGGCATTTACACAAAGTATTACTTCTTCCTGCCAGTGAATGGGTAGTGTTACTGAAATGTAACTTGTAGAGTCACTCCTTTCATTATCCTTATTAACTACAAGCTGTGACATCATCAGATAGCTGGCTGATACCTGGCTAATGTAGCCATAGTCATATGTCTAGTATAGACATATTCCCTTGTCAAGACTGGTCATTACCTCTACGTGGTAACTAAATTTGAACTGTCATTACAGTGGTCTCCTAAATGACACAAGGTTAACTGTTCCGGCCAATAGCTCTCTGTACTTTATGATAGCACAACACAATCTTTCAAGAGTTTAGAAATCTGTTCCAATTTACGTCTTTCTGCACTTATAATACTGTGTTTGACAGTATAGTGCTGTTCCAATGCAGTGATTTCATGTTTTATAGGTCTGATTTACTATAATAACCCTATTAACCCCTGCTTTATTTTGAGGTTTATTTTGTGACAGTGAGTTATCACGTCTTCCTGCCCATTCAGGTCCAGGTTGAGGCCTGGTTAAGCCCTGCCTCCTGTATCTGAGCTCCGTTGATGGAACCACTTGTGCTTGTAAACACAACCATGCTTAGACAAGCCCCACTTTCTCAAGCTAAGCGTTCCCCAAACCTTGTTCACTGTGCAATCCCCTGTTCTATATATTTTTCTATTCACAAGACATAAAGAGACGTACCAGGTTTTGAACACATGCCTTTTGAGGCTCAGTGTGTGAGTGGGCGTGGGGAGGTGCGGTAACGTTTACAGTCACCAAAAAAATATTGATGCCGCGTGGTTGCTTGAAGGACCGATAATTTACGTTTGCATCCCTCGTAGGGCGGCAGTCGCACTTCACACTGCATGATTCAACCTCATTGCCTGGGAGATGACACTGTCATGACAATCCAATAAACACCACCAAAGGAAAAAGTTAATAACGCAGTTTTGGCAGTGATTAAAGCACGAGCGCACGTGCAATCTCCACCGCGGCGATAAACATACGCGCTCGCTTGGAGGAATGCCGACTGGGAATGTCGGCGGGATGAAGCAAGCATTCTCGGCGTGGATCAAATTCCGCCCGCCCACCTCGGCCATGCGGGCGGGGGCCTCGGAGGCAATCCGAGCGCTCCACAGTGATCAGAGAGAGGGTTTATGAATGGATTAGGAAGTGATTTGTATGACTTGGTATGCGGGTCAGCCACATTAACGACATTTTCAGCGAGTGAAGTAAATAGAAAAGGAAGAAATATTTTATCAAAGAACAGGGTTCAAACAATCAGTGGCCATAGAATTAACTCAGAGGCACCAATGACTTTTGAATGGAATCGTGGTTTTGCAGGTTTTGCAGTTGAGTAACGTAGTAGAAGCCAGTTAGAATCAGTTGGCTTTGCAAATCTGCATTATGGACATTCATAAAAGGGGGGCAGCCACCATTCCAAAATAACTCCATTCCTGTAAAGTTTGAATCCCAAAGATTGAGTGGTTAGGGTTTAATAAAATATTGATTATGATAATAATGATTGAATGATGACAGAGAGCGGGGGGGTGGAGAGGGACAGGACAAGAAAGAGAACGATTTGGCGGGTCAAATGCCGTTGACGCACTCACGGCATGGGCTTGTGAGTACACACGCGCATGCGCACACAAACACACACACACTTCATTGTTGAGTTAATATGTTCACATACCCGAAGGAATATAGTGTTAGCACATCCGCTGGGGCTGCCAATGTATCCAAAAATTCACGATGTATCCTGCCGTTCGTCTATGCGAAACGGGTCTAGCGCGGCCTGTATCAGACCACAGTGGTCCGAGTCACTGTGTGTTTTCCGAGGGTTCAGTTGCGAGTCGAGACCACCTCGTCTAGCACGGCTCATCTCGTTTGATGTAGCTGACCCGCTTGGCGTATTCATATCAACCGGGACCACTCGAAAACGAGTTCCATCTCGGTTAAAGCGAGTTGGACCCGGAATATAGATGTTTGAATACACACCCTCAGTCCCAAATCACCCTACATCAAAATGGCACCCAATTTTGCATAAATCAAAGTTGGCTAGCAGAAGGGTGCACTGTGGTGATTAACATTGTTGCATTATTGCGGAATTGCCAGATTTCTATTGCACATTCCACCAGATGTGACATCCTGTGTTGAGTGATATTGGATATCTTCAGATGTTGTAACAGCCAAATATTATGACTGAACTCTTATGTGGAGTCAGTTAATGTCTTGGAAAGTGGATGGCCTAACTTAGGCTAAAGTTTTTCACTGTTTTGGACTTGATACTTAGTTCCGTTCAAATGCACATTTGAAGCCGTTTGTGTATCTATTGGTTTTACTGGAGATAGTGTTCGAGCACAGTGAATTTGAAAGGAAAAGCACAAAACATCTGAGGTGAAAATATAGAATCACAGAAAAAAAACAAGTATAATAAGCATTATAATCACTAAAATGAGCATACAAAAAATATATGATACTTATTTTCTTCCGAGCCATCGATGGTGATCACCCCACAATGATGTTCTTCCAATTTTCATGAAATATAACCGGCTAATAACATTTTACTTTTATGAAAGATAACACATTGTTTATACATTGATTTTGTAATGATTCCTTTAAAATAATAACGTTTTATTATTCTATTGTTATTATTTTAAATAATAACTATTTATTATTCACTTCTGAGAGCTAATTTTACAAGTCTCATCGCGCTGTGATTCTACTTCTAAGTGTTGATCTTAGCTACATAAAATAAATAATATCCTGCCTGCATTGGTGAGACTCACTTTTGGCATACCCAGCCACTTGCAAGCAATTATCTAGAATAGTGCTGATCATTTAAAATAGTTCCCTGAAATTCTTTGTCTCCGCCCCTCAAACAGAAGTACGGGAAAGTGAAGAGCGGTAAGCCATCGATAAAGATAATTGCGCAATAATTCCCTGTAGTGGAGTTATTACTGTAAATATCAGCATGTCACAGCATGCAAAGGCAAAAGATGCATGAAAACAATCTCCTTGCTTGACTCACAATCTCATGCTTCCTTCAAGCAAGGTCACAACAATATCATGAACTCAAAATTTCAACAAAGAAAAAGCTACAAATATTGGGATCTCTGATATCTATGTGATACCACATAGCCTTGAGGCCCGTGGGGATTCTTGAGATGAAATAACCAGCACGGTTTTCCCAAAGGCGATGGGATGCGGAAATCAACCCCTCCTTGTTATGATTCTCAAGAAGACTAATAATAGGAACCCAAGCAGAGCACAACAAAGGTTTGGGTTACTCAGAAGTACACCTGTATATTGTATGTGAAACACAAGTGTAATAAGATGATTCAGGAAAACAAAAATATATAATAGTACTACTATATAGAAATAATAGTAGTCAACTACTTAATGAAGAATAGTCTAACATTACTTATCTCTTCTTATCAAGTTGCTTAACTGCAGACACGGCTTGGTCTGCCGGAGGGGAGAGGTCTAGAAGCAGATGGAACCAAGCAGTTATTCCTCTGAACGAATAATAATAAATATAGCTGGAACTCGACTACTGCACAGGTGACATCATCAGAAATGGACTTACGTCGAGGATAGGAAAATAAACACAAAACATCAATGACTATTACTACTAGAGTTAGGGTGTATTCAAACCGCATTTTGAATTTGTCGCAGGTTGGTCCCTGGATGCAGCACGGTTTGTTCCCCAAAATAGCTTTGCTGCGGATGCATTCAAACCTCCAGTTCAAAAACCGAGATGCATTTGTTAACAAGTTCACCTGTCTGCTGCAGTCGCATATCTTCCACCACTCAGGTGACGGGACAGATCGGAAACTATTGTATTGTGTTGAGCAGCCGCGGGAAATGTTCTCTCTTGTGTGTATGTGTGTGTGTGTGTGTGTGTGCGCGCCTGTGTGTGTGTGCGGCGCACACACTCTGGACAGGAGGTTAAAATATCGGAAAAGACAGAGAAAGTACAATAATAATAATGATAATAATAATTTAATAATGACAGCGAGAGGTGGAGAGGGGAGGGAGAGAGTTGGCGAGTCAAATTATAAATATAATTAATAAATATATTAATGCGCTCACGTGCGCGTGAGTGCACACACTCACACCCACACACATACATACACAAACACACACACACGCGCACAGCTATCACGCGTCCACGCAAGGAATAGAGGACGCTGTTAATGCAAGCTGCATCGGACTGTACTTCACATCTATTCAAATATTGTACAGTGATCCGACACATATGCCGTCTTCTTTCTAGCGTATTAGTGATGAATATATCATTATTTCTTCCATGCAAGCAAATGCAGGTGCATTTTGTCATAAATCCAGCTGGGCTGTCATTACAGTAATGTTAAAAATAGGGCAGCGTTAGCGCATATGCGCGCCAGAGCTCGACTGCTTTTACACCGTGCAGACCCGAGTCACAGCTCGTTATAAGTGGGATGAGGATTTAGCACGCCAACTGGGACAACTCGAAAACGAGTTCCATCTCGGACCCGGGATAAACACGCTGGTTTGAGTACGCCCTATGACTTCAACAGAAAACATAACTTGCCCTCCTTCTGGTCCGCAGCTAGGGAGACCACTGTCCAATCAGCTGCGCGGGAAAAAGAATAAAAATGGATCCTGTGCACGTTTTAATTCCTTTTCAAAATGCCATGCTATATGGTTCTGAGTGCTGACGTATAACAGAAATTGGTGTACAGAGGCTTATTCTGGCCCCGAACCATCTGCAACCAACACCTTCTGAGCATGTGCAACCAGAACAGTATGGCGGACATCCTCATGAGAAGTCGTTGGAAGTGGATTGGGCATATCATCCGTAGAGAACAGGACAATATTCCCCTGACTGCACTTCACTGGACACCAGAAAGCAAGCGTGAAAGAGGCCGACCCAAGAACACCTGGCGCAGGACCGTGGAAGGAGAGCTGAAGACCCTGCATCACACCTGGGGGTCCGTAAAGGCTCTATCTAGCCCAGAACAGACAAGAGTGGAGATGCTTTGTTGCTGCCCTACATGCCAACCTGCATAAAAGGCAGTAACTAACTAAAATGTCATTAAAGAGAGTAGAGACAAATTGCTTTATGCAATTGAAGATCATTTAATTTCACCTGATGTGTTCTTGTTACTTTCTAATTTAAATAAGTATAAAATAGGCTAAAGAAAAACACATCAAAATCAAAAAATGTAAAAGTTGCAAAAATGTTGGCTTGACGAAATTATGTTTCATCAAGCCAAGACAAGATTGCCTTATCTCAATCAAAATTGTTCAATTGCTCTATCAATCTATATATTTATACATATATATGTTTGACTGGTGTTGTGCGTGTGGTGGTGGTGGGCAGTAGTTTGTATGGTGTTGTGTGTGTGGTGCTGGTTGTTGGCATTAGTTTGGATGGTGGTGTGTGTGTGGTGGTGGGCAGTAGTTTGGATGGTCAAACGTGGCTGTGTGGCGCTGGAACAGCCATCGTCCAAACAGCTGACTCAGGAAGACACACACAGACGAGTGGGCGTGTGAGTTTGTGAGTTTCCTCGGGCAAGACAGCACAGAGGCTTTTATACAGACAGACCTTTCACACAGACACACACACACACATGTGCCACAATGGAGCAAGAAAAAGATAGAGTGGAACAGACGCGAACAAGACATGATACGAAACTTTATTCTTCAGCCAGTGATGAAATGCAAGAATTTCTTCATATAAGATAGGTTCATTCATTCATCCTTTTCATCATCATTTATTCAGGAGTTGTTCCATTGAGATTAAAGGATCTCTTCTTCCAGGAAGTCATGGAGAGCTGAATTATACAATTTCCTTTTTAATTATTATAATTATTTATTACGTGTTCACCGGAGTGTTTATTGTGTCCGAATTGAAATTCCATGAGAGTGTATTGCTTCCATGGGCGAAGTGGGACAATAAAACTGATTCTCATCCGGACCCAACAAAGAAATATCTATTCAACAGAAATGCATCTAACTATATATAAGAATCAACAATAAATAACGGCAAATGCAATGAAGATATATTGGAAGACTGACAGAAAAATTTCCAAACTAGAAGCATTCAGAGATTTCAAACCTGTGCCATAGTGGTACAAAAACATACTGCTGTTAGTGCTAGCAGTATGTGTGGAAACCCATTATCAATGCAAGTGTTCGTAGAGTAGTGCGATTGCTGTTGACTCCACCGGCGAACATGCCAACTACATTTCCCAGCAGCCCCTGGACCCGGAAGTCTAGTCACATGACTGCACAGCGATCTATCGGTAAGTTGGTGATTAAGTATGATTATGTTACTTATAGGCTACAGAAATGCACCAAAATCACCAAATCACTTCTTTCTTTTGTCATTTCCAACAACTCTGAAAAACGTCATCCAGATCCGTGCACAACTTTTTCAGTTATCGAGGGGACAAACCAGCGTGGCTAAAAACATAGCCTGCTTCGTGGCTATGCCCCGGCGCAGGTAACCACAATTCTTACATTTAAAACAGTTTTAGTAGATGTCTGTGCACACTTCAAATCATGTTAGTTCATGTCAGTGGCGCTGTGTCTACCGCAGCATCCGCGCATCCAGTGTCGCGAGTTCGACTCCGCTCGTTGACTTGTTTGCAATGTCTACCCCCGATCTCTTCATCCCAGTTTCCGACTAATCCTATCCAGGCTGACGGCAGAAAAAATAACTTTAAAAAAACAAAAACAAAAACAAGCATGCACACATATATACAGATATTTAACAGAGGCGCACACACGCACAACAATGGATTTGTCAATAAGATGATAGACATGGCTTGGCACCGAGGATATACAGAAAGAGGAAACAATGGAGTACTAATCAAAGAAAAATTTAGAGTTTAAGAAAATGAATGAATGCATAGATAAATGAATGAATCTTCTGTAAATGCCACTCCCTCCGAACGGTGCTATCTTCAATCAGCGTTCCCCAACGATGATGACGTTCTCAATGTCAGTGGTTTATGTGACTGCTGACCAAGGCTCAAAACATTCACACATGTTCGCAAATCACTGTGTTTTGAGAAGTGTATAATGCAGTGACACCAACAGGAGTGTAATACATTCACAAATACACGGCTGGGCAAACTCTTTGACTTGCAGGCCCTAATGGGTTCTAAAATTTGACAGAGGGGCCGGGCTAGATTGAAATGTAGCGACAAGGTGACAATCAGACAATGAGACAATTGAAGGTGCAAAGTTAAATACGTTTGTTTTTCCAAAACATCTACAATCAAAACATAATATCACTCAACGAATGGGTGTGCCATTGATTGGGGGAACGAGGGTATTGCAGTAGAAATGGTGAAAATAATATCATTTCGATTGCCAGATTAAAAATAGGTTGAGGGGGGTGCGGTGACAGAGTGGCTATAGAGTGCGCCCCCCACGCCATAGGTCGCAGGCTCTAATCCAATCTCCGGCTTTTCTGCAATGGTCCCCCACAAGTCTCTCCATCCCAGTTTCTCATTTAATCCTGTCACTATCTTCCAATACAGAAAGAATGGAAAAACGACGCTTGCGCCCAAAAAATAACTTGAAAAAGAAAAAAAAAACTGTCAGGACCATGGACAGCCAACATAGTGGACAGTAACTCCAGCGACCTCCAAGAGCTGTGCCACACTGACAACCTGAGAAAGTTGGATCCACAAATTACCAATTTTTCCGACTGGGTAGTTATCTGGCATTTGATATATGTTCAATGGACAATGGCAGCAAATTTGCACATTATCCTCACAAGAAATGGAAACATGCATAAACCTGGAACTCATTTTCGGTCGGCTGGTGTGCCAGGGAATCCCCATTGTTGACGTCACCCAAAGGAGGGTTTCCGCAGGAAACAATTAAAGTCCTTCTGTACGCAGGAACTCGTGTTGCCACACGCTCACATCAAACCTCACTTATAAACACGTTGAAGATTACATCTTCTTTGTTCCATGGACTTCCACTTGCATGCTAATTAGATTTAAATAACGCATTGAAAGAAACAATAAAATGGCTTTGCTAGTTCATCCGAACATTAATCATCTGACACTATTGTTTGTGTACTCCAATTAGTTAAAAAAAAAAAACATTTAATTTGAAGTTATTTTTGGGTGCAAACGCCATTTTTCATTCTTTATTGAAAGACATAGTGACAGGATTAAATCGGAATCTGGGATGAAGAGTCGGGGTAGACGTTGTAGCAAAGGCAGAGAGGCTGTGCGAACCCACGGCGCTGCACAGCCTGTGGCCTAGGGGACGTGCTCTCTAACCACTCTGCCACCGTGCAACCCCAAAAACATTTAATATTTTAAAGGTATTTTAGCAATCCCATCTATCTATTATCTTTTTTCAATGTCATTGCTACTCAATGAAGAATTCTCTCCACAACAACAACAACCCAAAAAAAAAAAACTGGCAAGGAACTGAGCAGCAGGGGATATGCACTGAGTATTCACTGCATCCTCCCCTTTGCCCCCGTTCGGCCCATCATACCCCCACCTCACACAGCCAAGCTAAAAGCGTTTTGCCCCATGGAAGTCAGAACTCCCCCTCCGCCGGCGGCGGCGTATCCCTGACACTAATATGGAAAAACGCGTGTTTGGAACGAATGTGCGGGCCAATATTATTCTTCCTGAGCATAACCGCGGGCAACCACCTCTGACCTGGCAGCCGGCGGGAGCTGCAACAAAAAGCCCAAAGACGCCTCGCAACTGCCATCAAAGGCAGGCTACATAAAATAAACATGGCCGTCAGATTACCGCGCCGAACGCTGCGCTTCAGGCCCAACGCCGCTCACTCCTGAACTCCCCCCCCCACCTCCCTCCACTCCGGCCCCGGCGCGCTCTGTGGAAGTTAAGTGTGGGGTCCATTCAGTCAACACGATGACGCAAAATGGAACAAGCCATCGACAGAAGACGCGGCCTCGGTGGAATGAGGCCCCCGCGGCCGCACAGCCACACAGAACCGACACACAGACCAAAAGACCCACGCGCTACACCCAATACGGCCCACAACCCTGCCCAAAAGACTCACACGCTACACGCCAAGCAGATCACCGCATACCCCAGAACACCCAACATGCTACATGCAACACGGCTATGCAAAAGACCTGCATTCAACACCCAACACGGGCCAAGACACTGCTCAGAACACCCACACACTGCATGCAACACGACCCAAAAGAGCCACACCCAGTGAGTATATACACACCTATATGCACACCACATACACACACACACACCGAGAGCTCCCTAGCAGCAGTGTAATGCCATTGCTCACAGCAAAGCACAAGAAATATAGGGGTCTTAAGAATGCCCCTTGCAATCCATGTAGGAAATATTGTTACAATTGGCACAATAACTAGCATAACTTATCAACATTGTCTTTTTTTTCATTCTTTATTGAGAGTGACAGGATTAAATTGGAAACTGGGATGAAGAGTCGAGGGGAGACATTGCAGAAAAGCCCGACAGAGGACTTGAACCTGCGGCACTGCTCGACCTATGGTCTGGGGGACGCGCTCTCTACCCGCTCGGCCACCGCGCGCCCTCCAACATTGTCACTTTCCTCAGAATTGTAAAGCAACAAAGTATGGAAGGTGATGCCACATGCATACTGTATTAATTGGTGCCACGTGCCCATACTCGTCTATGAGACATGTATGCATCTCTTGTATGTGTCATCCGCAACACTGCTATGCCAATTAATGTGAAGTGTAAAAACAATAACAAGTATTTCATTTATTAGTCAGCCACATTTATTGGCCTGTCTGTATCCCAGTAGTATGTAGTATGAAGTATTTAAAAATGTAACATTGTGTTTCGCGTTGTTGCCGTTCAGTTAAGAGAATGAGACTAGCGGGGCACTGTCAAAATCATTAAGATTCTTCGCACATTCTTTTTAATGCATATAAGATGCTTCTCTCCGGCAGACAGTTCAGAACATGGGTAGATAGATTAACTAGATGTTAGACATGCTTTTGGTGGTGGGGGAAACCCGAGTGCCCAGAGGAAACCCACGCAGACACGGGGAGAACATGTAAACTCCACACAGAAAGGACGTGTCCGGGTTGAGATTCGAACCTAGGACCTTCTAGCTGTGAGGCAGCTATGAATGCTAACCACTGCACCACCGCCGCCCACACATTAACAACAAGAAAAATTCAAATAAAATAAAAAATTGCAGTGTGCGGTTATGGCCTGTCAGTGCAGTAAATCTGTTGTTGCCCTCGTCAGCTAAGTATGTCAGAAGCAGTTAGGATACAGCACTGGGCAACCATGCAGGTGCAGTGGGCCAAGCTGGCTCCACTCCTTAGCGGCAGCGTGGCAAAGGCGGCGTGGAGAAGTGCTCAATCCGGGGTGGTGGTCTGGCACGAGATGGTGCCGTGGAGAACAGCTGTGTCGAGCTCTGGTGGCAGCTAAGGGACTGCCTCAGCTGACTCCCTCGCTGGGGCCAATACTGGCCACCGGGGGGCTTCCTCACCAGTGTTGGGGAGTAAAGGACCACCTCTTCTAATCGTTCAGCGTCATTTTCCATGCTATAAACGAGTTTACCCGCGAAATACAGGAGGCTGGCATTTTGTCCCGTCGGGAGGAAACCCACTTCCGGTGCCTAATGGTAGCCTATGGCAACTCTTGTTACTTGACCGAGGAACCGAGCAAACAAAACACACAAAACGCACGCCAGTTCAAAATCCGACCACTAGATGTCGTCTGTGACCAGTAAACACACCACAATTTTGTATAAATATTGATGAATTACGGTCAAAATCCGAATTAAAGTTACTCACCGAGTGATCACATGTTTTTCTGGACCAATATGCTGGCTGCTTCTATTAGCAATTACAAAAGGAATGGGAGAATGGAACGAGTTGCACTGATTATTAAATCATGCATTTGTTGGTCACAGATCCGCACGAGAGCATTTGGGTGTGGAATATCAGACCGCGAGTTACCACCATCTGTTTTAAATAACCCTGTAGGTGTGTGTTACCACCAAATATACATGAAAAGTAACCAAAAACACATCGGACTAAATGCCACCGGGCAAGACATTCAGACACCGCAAGTACCCCCCGAACTCGTCTATTGACAAGGTTAGGACGAGAGAGAGTACTTATATGTCAGTGAGGCAGAGCGATCTCATGACAGCTCTGTGCACTGTGAGTCCTAGCCACAAGACAGTATGGGGCCGGGTGCAGCAGTCTAAGCGACTGCACCACAGAGCCAGCCCCAGCACAGACCAATGTGCAATGGAAGATCCACGAAAGATTCAGTTACACGCCTGCCTTTCGAAGCCATTCATTCATTCATTCATTCAAAACCCTAGCGCCTTATCCCTAACTCTAACGTCATATACAACATACCACTAACCTAACCATAACCTAACCATAACAAAATAAGCGGCTCATCTTTGGGATGGTCGGAAAGGAGTTATTTTGGAATGTTGGGTGGCCCCAAAATATTCTCTTCAAGTTATATCTGAACACAACAATTTATAATGTAAAGCAGAAGAACTCTAAAGGAATAATTGTGATTATATATTTTTCTACTTTTGTTGACTTTAGCAGCAAGTATGAGTTCTTTGGAGCACTTATGTGGAATTCCGAGGTACTGAAAGAGTTAAATGTTGTCCTGACAATTACATTTTAAAAGATGTCATTTAGAATACAGTTACATTTGACAGGAATAGGGAATTACATACACTTAATATATATTTAAGTCTATATAACCAGTCTGTTACCGAAGGAGTTAAAACATAATTCAATATGAAAACATCAAATATAATTGTAGCTCAGTCTTTCAATCTGTGGACTTTCTAACCACATACTTGGTGCAAAAGACATATTTTTAGAACCTACAGCATTTCCTAGTATGTAGATTTCATCTTCTTTACATTACTAGTTGTTGTATTCAGATATTGTTTGCAGAGAATATTTGGAGGACCGTCAAACATAAGGGCACATTTTCTTTGTGCTAAAATGTTTGCCTCTGAAATAGGATAGATTGATAGATAGTAGATTGCCCTAATATGGCCCCTTTTTCAACTTCCTAATGTGGGACATTCAGTTGACTAATGCTGGCCAGTGAAATGTTGTGTGGAACAGTTGAACTTAATATTAGAACTTTAGAAATACCATCGTTTCACTGACATCCATCAGTTTAGGGAGGAGCCAGAGCCTCTGGATATTACCTGAAGCACATTAGGCAGTGGCCCACTCTAGGGCAATCTACCCAAATTAGATGCAAATAGCTATGGAATAGGAAAGTAATAGATTGCTTCTTTTTTTTATGTGTGCGTGTGTGGTAAATCTACAGGTGTGTTGTGGGATTACTTGTACAGTTTTGCTGTGCATGAGGCTTGGGGGAGAGTGGAGACTGGGGAAAGT
>OMKY01212508.1:0-10869 GCA_900302395.1 Bregmaceros cantori | reverse complement strand
TTATAAAGTCTCTAGGTACCGAGTCCGAGGGGGAATCGAGGTGCAAATTAAAATCACCAGCTATTAGAATTCTCTCGTAAGTGCAATGAACTATTGAAAGCAGCTCAGAGAATTTGCTGATAAAAGTGGAAGAGCGTTTGGGGGGTCTATAGACTACTAAGCAGAGTATGGGAGGGCTGCTGAGAACAAAGGCATGGTATTCAAATGACTGGTACTTGTTAAAAGGTACTTCATTAGTGGACAGGTCACTTTTTGTGATTGAGGCAGTTCCACCTCCTCTATTCCCCTCCCTAGTAGAATACAAGAAATTGAAATTTGGAGGAGATGCCTCAGCAAGGACAGCATTTGCCTCCACACCAAGCCATGTCTCAGTGAGAAGCATGCAGTCCAGGTCCTTATCCAAGTGTTGTTGAATTTAACTTCTTATAAATGCACTATAATATCAATATGATTTACCTACTGTATAATATGAGTTGTTGTTGAATTTAACTTCTTATAAATACCCTATAATATCAATATGATTTACCTACTGTATAATATGAGTTGTTGAATTTAACTTCTTATAAATACACTATAATATCAATATGATTTACCTACTGTATAATATGAGTTGTTGAATTTAACTTCTTATAAATACACTATAATATCAATATGATTTACCTACTGTATAATATGAGTTGTTGTTGAATTTAACTTCTTATAAAGCATAACATGTTTCAAGATGACTGATGGCTTTTTTCCTTTGTGTGATAACTTAAACTTGTTACTTTCCACCACTGGTATTGGCATACACGAGTTACATGAGTTGAATTTTATTATCACATTTTGCATTTGCAGAAATTTGTGCAGAGGTGGAGGTCGCAAAAACAGCTAACAATAACACTGAATCCACTCCTTGGCGATTAATCGATTACTGCATTAGTTGTCGATTAATTTCATAATCGATTCGACTCGATTCTAATCGATTAATCAACTAATTGTTGCACCACTGTTTATCATGCAGCTCTATTTTGCACTCATGTCGAGCGGCAGTGTGTGATGTTCCTGCCGTGCTGTGTTCTGTCCAGGAGCTGGAGGAGAACCTGAGGGAGACCCAGGCGACAGCCCAGAGAATGGAGACCCAGCTGGGCCAGAAGGAGCGTCTCTACGAAGACAAGATCAAGGTTGGTGGAGCCAGCTTCTAAGAACAACAACACACACACACACCTATTACATCATCACCAATCTCTCTGTCCTCGGCCACTAGGGCTGCCACGATTAATCGATTAATCGTTGACTAATCGATTATAAAATTAATCGGCAACGAATCCAATAATCGATAATCGCAGTAAGTAAGTGAATCATTGTTAATATCAGCAGTTTTGTGCAGGCACTACACCATATTGGGCCATTTGATATTCATGAATAATTTCAGCAAAGATTATTAATTAAAACATGAATAAAACCCTCTTAATTGCTGGTATATTTGCTGTTTATGAATGACCAAATGTGACATTTCAAGTTGTAAATATTATTCTCTTGTAATTGTTGCCTGCCGCCATTTTTTGGGGTATTTTTCCTCAAGAAAAATTATCCAACCGATTAATCGTTTCAATAATCGACCAACTAATCGACTACTGAAATAATCGTTAGTTGCAGCCCTATCGGCCACTCTCATGGTGTCTCTCAGCCTGCAACTTGTCCACACTTTGATGTTATCTTCCCATCGCTTTCTCTGTCTTCCTCTCCTCCTTCCACCTGGCACTGTGCCTTGAAGGATTGTTTTTGAGAGTCCTTGGGATCTCGTGACATGTCCGTACCATTTTAGTTTTCGTTTTTTTTTTGACTGGTTAGTAGATCTTCATATGTCCCAATGGTTTGTTTTATTCTGGCTTTCACTGCTTTGTTGGTGATTTGTTCTCTCTACGAGATGCTGAGGAGCATACGGAAACATCTCATCTCTGTGGCCTGAATTCCTCTCTAGTCGAGCCTCCCAACAGATCTAAAACAGACGAATACCGTAGGGTGTGAATCAGGGCTAACACTGATGAGTAAGGGTGTTCGATCTTGAAAAAAAAAAGTAGATCACGATCTTGTGAGTGCATAATCACGATCACATGAGAGAGAGAGAGAGAGAGAGAGAGAGAAGAGAGAGAGAGAGGTTTTCCGTTTACTATTCATTTAGATATTTTTAAAAACAATTTGGTTGAGTGACATACAGAGACGGAGAGAGAGCGATAGAGAGAGACAGACATAGGGGGAGAAGGGGAGAAAGAGACAGACGGACGAACAAATGGAGAGAGAGACAGAGAAAGAGACAGACGGACAAAGAGGAACATTGAGCGCACCTTGAACAGCGCTGGATTTAACTCGCGCGGGCAGCACAGGCTACTTGAACAGTTTAATTGAAATGAGCTGGTTTTCGCATGAAGCTGATTCACATCATTTCCTAATCGGTCAAAAAGCTGTTAATCCCGTGTGTGTTGAAATGGCGAAATACGATTGCACGTTCGTATTGCCCCTCCAGCTTTTTAGACGTCAGCGCACACACACACAGACAGACACACACACACACACACGCGCGCGTGCGCGCCCACACACAATTTGACTCAATTCCATATAATGGACGTGAAGTTTCAAACACAACTCCTCTGTGATGAACGCTGCAGCCTGCATGTGTTGTGTTGTGTATTAAGCAAGCGGATGAGGAAGCGTGACGTGACACTAGTGGGCGCGGTAATGGAGCATAGAAATACATCAAATAGACCAACTTTCAACGTGAAACGCGGTTCACACAATCTTCACATAATGGCAGATCGTTACTGCTTAGGATCGTGGGACGGGTTAGGATCGTCAGATCGAACACCCCTACTGATGGGTAACGATTCTGTGTGTGGAGTTCCAGCTGAATTGAACCTTGTGGAGTGTCACAGGCAGCTGAAATGGACAGTAGCTTTGTTTCCAAAATCGTTCCCTACCCCTTACTCCCTACTCCCTGTATAGTGCACTTACTTATAGTGCATTCAACAGCAATGGCCGAGATTTCGGACACTAAAGTCGGCGCCGTCAAAATTGTTATAATATATATTATTAATGATAAACTATACAATTATAAATTTCAACAATCATTACAAAAAGTCAGAGGTACCGGCACTTGCATTTAGATTTGCCATGGTCTTTCGCTATTCACTCCCGCCGTGCGATATTTATTTACCGGTAGTTTAGGTAATTTTTAAAACATCTCGCAATATTGCTTCATCTAGGGTGCAACGATGATCTTTTTGCGGTGCATTGTGGGATACTTTGAGTGCACCATATAGAGCATATGGGGAATTTGTACGGAATAGGGAGCGATTTCGGGCAGGCCGTACGCAGGGGATGGGTCCATTTGGATCCTTCCCCAGCTCTGTGGCATTAAGCACAGATCAATAACATGACGCAGTGTGTGCTTTAACGACGCCGCGCATTCTCCCCACAGGGATGAAGAGTAGACGGGGTCAGGAAGCCTCGTCATTGACATTGGATTGTACTAGTGCACTCTAACTGAGGGTAATAGTCCTTCAGCCTGGCAGACTATAACAAAATCAATCATCCACTCATCGGCCGGTTATGTTTTTAGCCGTGTTGGTTTGTCCCCTCGATAACTGAAAAAGTTGTGCAAGGATCTGGATGACATTTTTTGAGTTGTTGGAAATGACAGAAGAAAGGAGTGGTTAAATTTTGATGCATTTCTGCAGCCTATAAGTAACATAATCATACTTGATCACCATCTTACAGATAGATCGCTGTGCGGTCATGTGACTAGACTTCCAGGGCCAGGGGCCGGTGGGAAATGTAGTTGGCATGTTCGGCGGTGGCATCAATAGCAATCGCGCTACTCTTTGAACACTTGCATTGACAATGGGTTGGCACACATACTGCTAACACTAACAGCACTATGTTTTTGTACCACTACGGCGCAGGTTTGCAATCTCTGATTGCTTCTAGTGCGGTGGTGGTTATAGACCAATTCAATGTTTGTAAACAGAAGTCACAGCCACAAAAAGCCCATAGCGATACAAAGGCACGTACGGTTTATCAGAGTAGAGACCGATTTACGTGACCTGGTGGCGATCTGGCGTGGCTGAGAGCTCCGGGCATATTTATCAAGTCATTGTAATGTTCACAAAAAATATTTAAGTCTTTCTACTTGCGTGTAAGGTCCGGAAACATTTGCGGCAAGCATATGCGATCACCGAGAGGTGTTTGTTTTATTTTTCATAACTTTGTTTTGGGATGAATTATTCAAATTATTGGCAAAATTTTTACTTTGAGTTATAATTACATGTTTAATGTGCCAATTGTACGTTTACACAGATTTTACATGTATTTTCTATCTAAATATATGTGATTCTTCAATGTGATTCAGAAGAAGCGAATCAAGACGATTTTTGTCCATTTTGTTTCGGTGAAAGATTTGAGCGTTGGTCACTTCCAGTGCCTATATGTATGTATATAAAGTCTGGTAGAAGATACGTGGACACAAAAACACAAAACGCACGTCAATTAAAAATCCGACCACTAGATGTCGCTCTGTGACCAGTTACACATCACACTCATTGCTTCGTTAACTTTTTTGTATAAATATTAATGAAATACAGTCAAAATCCTACTTGAAGTTACTTACCAGGTGGTCACGTGTTTTTCTGGACCAATAGGCTGGCTGCTTTTACTAGTTCTTCCAAAAATGATGAGACAATGGAACGGGTTGAACTGATTATTAAATCATGTGTTTGTGGGTCACAGATCCGCATGAGAGCATTTGGGTGAGGAATAGCAGACCGCAAGTTACCACAATTTTTAAATAACCCTGTAGGTGTGTGCTCCCACCGAATAGTCATGTTGAAAAAATAGTCAAATACACGGCACGTAAATGACACCGGACGTGACGGAAGTACCCCCCGAACTCGTCTATAGAACGGTGAGTGGTTATAGAACGCGCCCCCCCACACCACTCTTCATCCCAGTTTCTGATTTAATCCTGTTACTATCGCTGTCAATAAAGAATGAAAAATGGCGGTTGCGCCCACAAAATGACTTAAAAAATAAGAGGATTGTTTAAAAAAGAAAATGAATAAACATTTTTTTACAACTAGGTTTTCATATAAAACTTACAAGTGCAATATAAAAAATATTAATGTAATAGCCTCAGTACAGAAACGTCATAGCCTCACAGGATATCAACGGAAAGTCAAATTTGATTTAATATTTGTCAAGGGCAAACAACTTATTCTTATTTTGAATGACCATAAGTGTAATATTCACAAGAAATGCATGTAAATGGTCAAATATACTATATAAAACTGTAACCTAGGTTTACAAGACGGTTACGATTACCAATTAATCTGCCATTTTATGATTCATCGATTCATTTTTCCTTTAAAATCTTTAAATTATTAGTGTTAATTATTATGATTATGAAATGTTCATTATTATTAAACATTTGCAATATTAATATTGACACTGGCATTGGGGACAACAAACTAGCTAGACAAGGAAGCAATTAATCACTGCTGATTAATTGATTATCAAATTATTTGATGATTTTTTTTTCAAATAATTGATTATCATTTATTAATCAGTTGTAGCTCTAGTGTAAATGTCCACATCCAACGATCGACGGGCAATGACGTGGCTATGCTACAGCCATGACGTAAATTAACGGTGCCAACTCTAGCGTCTGTTGCTGTTGAGTGCCCTATACAGTGAGGACACTATGTAGGCAGTATGGGATAGGCGCCACAGTGTCCGTCCTACTCTGTGTTGTTATTGCAGCATCTCTCCCTGTCCCCTGACTGTGAAGATTTATCACCTCCTCATCTGAAGTAGCTTTTACAGTCTTTTTTCACGCACAGCGTCTGTGATTTACAGCAGGTACATCATTTATAACCGTCAAACATAGCTCTGGAGCCAGGAGCGGTGAGGGCCCTGTGAATGCTGGCTGATTGGGACACAAATTCCCTCCCTGAAGACGTAACTCAAGGGAAATATCAAATTTCACTGCCTGTACACTAGAGCTGCCACCGACTAATCGATGATAATCGATTATTGAAATAATCGCCAACTAATCGATTAATCGTTTCCTTGTTTTGCCCATCTCCCGCTCAAACATGTTGAATATTAGTTGTTCCCAATGCCAGTCTCCATTCCCAGTGTCATGGCCCTAATACAATGAAGACACGTAAGCTTGGGTGAAAACCCAATGTGTTAGAATTTGGCGGAGAAGAGAAGGCTCATGCAAATACTAACAAATGGAAATGTTGGCAATATTTGCCAATATTAATATTGTAAACCTAATAATTCACGTTAACAATCGTTCTGATTTCAATTGAAAAATGAACCAATTAATCGATTGATCGCCAGTAAAAATGAGCGATTAATCGATTATCAAAATAATCGTTAGTTGCAGCCCTACTGTACACCACCATGGGTCATCCTTCTGTAGATTATGTTTAGGGTTGGTAGGTCGAGACCTGACCCTTCATCAGAATTAAAATCAGAATGAAGTTTATTGCCAATATCAATAATACAACATCTGATTGATTGGTTGTATTTGACATATAGGACAGTAACACAGTGAAGAAAGAGAACAATGAAAAAGAGAGAGAGGAGGAGAAGGTAAGAAGGCCTCTCCCCAAACAAGGCAAAATCAGTGGTGGAAAGTAACGAATTGTATTTACTCAAATTACTGTAATTAATTAATTTTTATGAGTAATTGTAATTTTCTGAGTAGTTTTTGAAATGTGTAATTTTTACTTTTACTCAAGTACATTTTTACCTTAGTACTTTGTACTCATTACATTTGAGTCCCCTCACGTTACTGATTACAAAACATATTGGTGGATGGTGGAAAGTTTTGTGTTCCGAACCGGTTCAGGACCGATATTTTGGTGGCGGAACGGTTCCGAGAATTAAAATGTTAAAGATAGGCCTGGCTGAACCATTCAGGAACATTCATGAATAATTTGGTTTTCAAGCCCTGCTTGGCATGGAGCTCATTGACACTCAAAGTGCTAAGGTTGTCCCATGGTTGTGTTCCTCAGGTGCTGGAGGCGCAGATGAAGGAGGACCTGGTGGACAAGGAGAGCCTGGAGAGCAAACGGGCGCAGCACGAGGAGGAAGCTCGAGAGAAGTTCAAGCTGATCAGTGAGCAGAAAGCTGTGAGTAGCTCCTCCTCCATGTCTCTCTGGGACCGCAGCTGGCTCTGGCTCAGGTTGTGGATGTGACCGATCCACCATCAACACACCATCACCTCAACAGGAAAAACAAATAAACAACCTGTCAAACTTTCTTCTTATTTTCATTATTATATTTGTGTGATTGGCCATTGGTTTTTAATGTTGATGTGCTTTGAAGGTAGGGACTGTGGCACTGTTTACAATAGAATAAGAAGTTTGCACCTGAACTCGGGGAACGCGTTATATCGGATAACTTTTGGTGTATGATGTAGTTTGCGACTCGCCAAAATGATCCATCCAAACCGAACTCCTAACCTCCTACTACATACCCCTGACCTAAACATTACCCCTGACCTAAACATTACTGCCAACCTTAACAATAAGCTCTTACTCCTAAATTTAAACTGAACACTTACAAAATAAGCATCACGGGACCCTGCGTAAGAGAGCTGGGGTAGCCAGAAACACAGAGCACACAGAAGACACAACAAAAACATATTGACTTTTCACCCTAGATTGCAAATTCACGTTTGAATCGACTCATTTTTCACATTTGAACATTGTTGGAATATTTAATATATTTTAAGTTGATACTGACAGCTGTAGTGTGCTTATGTGAGCGAGTAGAAGGGAAGACTAGACATCTACGGCCTAATGTAAAGTACACTGCTGACAGTTTGGGGTCGATACTACAAGTTTTACATTAAGTTGTTTTACTCAGAGAGTTGTTAAAGCTAAGTGCTTTAAGAAGCTTTGGGGACAGGATTATCAAACTGGATTTGAGCACAAGTTGGAAGATGGCAAAACAACAGATTGTTGGCAGAAGTCTTAAGACCTATTTCCATGCTTAGGAAGAGAATTAAGCTTCAAGTTATATATAACTGCGTGTAAGGATGTCATCATTACAAACGCTTTTCATGCTGATTATTTTCATCACCCAATCAAGATTCTCAAATTGAACTCATTCAGTGCGGTTTTATTAAAACATAAAAAAATAGTATTGTGGTGGCATATACTGCCACCTAGCGGCCACAGTTAGCACTGCACCCGTATTTACTAAAGATTTTGTGAGAAATTAGCACTTTTCACTGATACCCACCCAGTGGCGTAGCCACATTAGGGCTGCAGTGGGCCGGTGTATTAAATATTACAACTATTTACAGAAGTGATCAAACTCCTCTTTCTCAGTGTCGGAGAAGTTTCTGTAGTTCTGTGGCAATCTGCAGCTGCGAAACGTCAGCCTTCTATATATTTTCAATGCGATCGGGCAGCGGCGCTGCCTCCGCCTCTAACCATCTGCACGGACCCCACTCCCTACGCGCTGTAGAGGTTGCTGATGGCCGGTGGCTCTGCCCGACGTCACAAAAAATAGCGCCCCTTGGCTTTGCTCTCTATTGGCGTGCGCTCCACCACCTCTACCCCCGGACCCATACGCTGTGGAGCACAGCAGCGTAGAAATGCGATGCCGGCGCGATGCTAGGTTACGCCATTTAATTACAAAACTTGTATCAGCCGATCAGCAGCAATGCATCCAGAGACATGGAATTATGCGGGCGTGCCCGCGATGTAAGTAATTGACTGAATCAATGCATCGTTATTTACCTGTTGGGCAGCCAACCTGCTAAAAGTGTGATCATCAAGTACAATTTCCTACGAAGCCACACTAAATTTACAATTTAATTTGAATTTAATATTTGCACAGTTATGCAATTATTTAACTAATTGACGATATGTAATTCCAATGAAAATATTGTTCTTTACTCTTGTGCACAGTAATGGGCTACTTTTTAATCCCTTAAATATATGTTACTCCTTGAAATGCAATCCCTGATCACATTGCCAAATTTTAAAATTAAGGAAAGTAATTGCATTACGTTTTCATCACATAATATTCAAATGATTTAATGTGATAATAATAATAACAATAGTAATTAATAATAATAATGGGCAGAATAAAAAATATGATAATAAGAATATATTGTAATATTAGCCGTCATAATTATAATAATAGATATTAGACCTAAGATGATATTAGACCTAATTAAACACATTTAAGGTGTATTTCACTCCAGTGTAAGCCTATTTAAGAAACTGGCCCTGTATATTATTTGTTCTCTTCTGAATTATTTCAATTCTCCTTTTTTTGTTTGTTTGTTTTTTTAGTATAGGTAGTCGTTGGCCTGTATTGTTCCCTCTATTAACATAACCTACATAAAGACCTAATGCCTATGTAGGGGTTTTAAAGTAGGATGGCTAGGCGTCCGTCTTTTCAGTGCCTTGTCTGGCGCACCTGTTTGATTAAGATGCATTACAATGCATTAAATAGCATCTAAAAAACTCAAATTTTCTTGCGAGGACCCCCAAACCCCCAGTCAAAAATGGGTCCACACTGTTTCACTATTAGCCCACCCTGTTTTAGATTTCTGGCTACGCCACTGTACCCACCCCTGTTCTGGAGGCTATAACTGCAGAATGGAAACGGGTAGATACAAGTGTTTTTTTTCTGATGATGAAGGAAAGTCAGAAGTTCCCTTTGCTGTGTGTTTTGTTGACAATGACACAGAAATTGATTTTCTGTGGGCCTTGAAAAAAAACACCTGATGGAAAAAAAACCCGGCACTGGGACATGCCGAATTTGAAAAAGGCAGACACCGGATGAGTTAATTATGATTATTTTATTACAGAATATACCAAAATTCCAATAAATGATCTAATCACTATGTATGCTTAGTTTCAATGTATTTTATCCAATTGCATTTGTCAACAGTAATAATTCATAAAATACATGGACAAGATTAATTGCGCTTTTAAGTTTTAGGCTAATAATATGTGTCAATTGTTTGCCGAGTACACAAGAACCATCTCCTAGATCACCGAGTCGTGCTCGCCCATTTTCAAGAACCAGGCACGCATTAGAGGGAGACGTTTTATTCAGGATCGTCAGCACAGCCATCAGCAATTGACAAAGGCAAGTGAAGGTCTCACTGAGCCTCCGGGGAGCCCCCACCAACCTCCCATCATCAAACTCTCGGCAAGACAACTTCTTGACCCAACTCTTTTCATGTTCTATAGAAAAGATACTTCAGAGTGACCAATCAGAGTCCTGCCTACTACTGCCCATCACAGTGTGGGTCTGTGACTTCCCAGACATGTCTAGTGCCTGCAAGTTAGCCAACAATGTGTCCACGCATCGGACGCGACTAGACAATCCGGTGGGCTCGGACCAACCAGGCAGACAACTAACTGTGTGTTCAAACCAAACGCGAATTGGGCTTCCAGAGCGAATAAATGACATGTAAAGTAAATGGTTAAGCCCCGCGAATTGGCTTCTGGGGCCAACTGAGTGGCACGTCTTGGGCGGCAGGCTTATGCCGCGCCTGCCGCACCGCTGCTACCGCATCAGGTCATGTGACTTGAGCCAAGCACAGCGAACAGCAGACACGAGTTGCTGCTGACTGGGCTGGGGAAATTTCACCGAGGGACTACACGGTGGTGTTCGGGGAAGGGCATGGGAGATGGCCGGCTTGTAAACGGCGGAAGCGAGGGGTCTGCGCCTCCTTTCTGCCCTCCACAGTCCCCGGAGCGGTCTCTCCTCATGGAGCTCGGAAGGGAGTTCTGGGAACCCCTCACTAGGACGCCGGGCGGAGACGCGCGGTGGAGTCCCCCCCCGCCC
>OMKY01212493.1:0-11488 GCA_900302395.1 Bregmaceros cantori | reverse complement strand
CTTATATTGGAATTACATGTTTCTTCAGTGTGAAGGAAGGTTCTGTGGGAGACACTACCCTCACTGCAGGCTGTAATCAGGGATATTAAATATTTTAACACCATCCATTGTCTTCTCATGACAAAATGTGTCTTGTTGAACGTGTCTGTCATGTTGGTACATGGTTGACATGCTGTTCAAGTCTTGAATCATGTTGTTGTTATTGTTGGTGGTTCCATGTCTTCATCTCCCGCCCATCTTTTATTCACTTTACATGGGGACAGCAACATACCTCCTAGTAATAACTCTAGTCTTACTATTGCAGCCGCAATCATTCCGTTGCCTCCAATTCTATAGTATAGTCTGACAGTTAGGAAATAACACTTACACAACCATTATTTTGAGCTTTCATTATAAATATACTTTGTCCAGTACACACACATCTCACTCTTTCTCTCACACTGTCTCTCTCACTCTCTGTGTAAGTGCCCATCTACATTTATCTCTCTCGCTCTCGCCCCCTATCTCTCTCTCTCTGAGTGAGCCTTTCTCTCTCGCTCTCTCTTTCTGGGTGATTGCCTATCTCCATGTGTCCCTCTCTCTGGGTGAGCGCCTCTCTCTCTCTGTCTGGGTGAGCGCCTGTTTCTCCATCTCTCTCTCTCTCTCTCTCTCTCTCTATCTCTCTCTCTTTCTGTCTCTGTCTCTCTCTCTCTCTCTCTCTCTGTCTCTGTCTGGATGAGCACCTGTCTCTTCATGCCTCTGTCTGGGTGAGCGCCTTGTCCCTGGGTCGTCTTGGTGTGTCTGGTGTCCAGTCAGTGGTTTTACCCTATGGTAGGTGACCTCATGCTGTTCTACCACAGGGTAGAACCACGGACCGGATGCCGGGAGGTCTCTCCGTTCGTCCCCATCACTCACTGTGGTTCACTGTCTGTCTCTCTCTGTATTTCTGTGTGTGTGTGTGTGTGTGTCTCTCCCTGTTTCTCACTGTCTTATCTGTCTCTATGTCTCCACATGTAACGGCATCATGTCCTTTTCATTGTTGTGTATTCATTGTTTTTTGTGAATTTAAATGTGTTAGCACTAGGGCTGCAGCGATTAATTGACTAATCGTTGACTAATCGACAATAAAATTAATCGGCAACTAATTTAATAGTCGATAATCGCCAACGGCTTGAATCCTTGTTACTTTCAGCAGTTCTGTGTTGAAACTCCCCCTATTGGTCGATGCAAAGTATATATTGTTTCTGAAAATATGAAATATAAAATTGATATAATTGATAAAAAAACATGAATATGATGAAAACCATCAAGTAAAATATCTAACCGATTAATCGACTAATCGCTTTAATAATCAGAAACTAATCAACTATTAAAATAATCGTTTGTTGCAGCCCTAGTTAGCACAAATGTGTTAGTAGCCACTGTGACTTGTTTTACATGTTCTAGAAATATCCTGCTGAGAGTTCACTACTGTAGTTTGACTGAGAGAGACGGGTACCAACTTGACAGGTTGATGAAGAAGGCAGGGTATATTCTAGACAGGGGCCAAGACAGTTCTGGCTCAATCCCCCACGCGGTGACGCACTGCCATTGCCATGGGATGACATAGACATTGCCATTGCCGATATTAATCAAGGCGCGCTCTACTCTGTGTGATGTAGTGTAAAATATTCCTCGACTGCCATCACTCTAATAAATGAACACATTCAAACAAAAAAAAAGTTTTGTATGCATTTTCACATGTTATTAACGTTTTGAAGCGCTTCGCTAATTAATGACGCTGGCAGCGCTCTCTATGCCTTGAAGCGCAATCTTATCTTCAACAGTCTTTCAGTTGCTCGCTCCTGCGGTGGCCAGTTATTTGTAAATATTTTAATCTTTACATACTAAAGAGTGTGTTGTGTGAAGAATGTTGATGAGGTACGAAGTAATTAGTAGCCAATTAAATAAACTGCTTGGGTTAATATATTTGTGAATCTGACTCTAAAGCAATCGGTGCATCACCAACCATGAACCTCTCCGCACGTCACTTGAGCCCTGCATCATAAATGGCAGCTACCACCAACGGCATGGCGTCAGTGAGCAACACATGCATGCATAGCTGGCGTCAGCTACGTCACCCCGAGGGGGATTGAGCCAGTCACGGTCCGGACACTGCAGTTGCCATAGCATGGTTAAGGTGCAGGGCATCTTGGACAATCGCTGTCATCCACTGCATGAGATACTTTTTTTTTGTGAACAACTTTTTATTTTCACATCACAGGAATGCCAAAATGACTGTACAATTATGACTGTGTGTGTTTGTGTGTGTGTGTGTAACAGAGAATGGTTCTTCCTCCTCTCCCATGAAGTACTGAACCCCATGTACTGTTTGTTTGAGTACGCCGGGAAGAACAACTACTGTCTACAGATCAACCCCGCCTCTTCCATCAACCCTGATCACCTCACATACTTTCGCTTCATCGGGCGCTTCATAGCTATGGTCAGTCCATTTTATTATTCTGTACTTCATACTGTGGTGCATGCCATAGTATGAAGTTGGTTGACAGTGAGGTATGTCAACTGTCATGAAGATCACTGCCAAAAGTCAGTCTCTTGCTCCCGTAAATGAGTTATATGAGACAGTGATTTAATCAGTGATTTAATGTTTACTTGTATAATATTGCACACTGAGTCTCCGACTCAGTTCAGAAGACAACAAAAAGACGGCTCAAAATAATGTAAAACTTGCTGAAATTGTGAGGAAAAGGATCGGTTGGTCGGCGTAGGGGTGCAGTTAAGTTTGCTTGGCATGTCAACTTGTCAACAACGCTGTCATCCGATGTGTCACTCAGAAACTAACAATTATATCAAAAGGCACATTAATAACTCTGAGAAATCATTTTTAATATTATCATTTTTTATTATTTTAGTGTTATTCTTTAGGTGATGTTGGAATAACTATTTATTAGAGCTGCAACTAACTATTAGTGTTTATTAATCTGAAATGTTATGAATATTGGAACCTTTTGGATGTTTCGCTATCTCCACTTATTGCAGATTGCACACTAGCATTTCCATTGTAGTGTTAGCATGGAAGAGCATACCCTATCATTTGTTACAAAATTCAAAATGTAACTCTTGGAAGAAGTTTAATTAATACTCTTAATATAATATTGTGAATGTGTATCAAGTATTTTCAGTGCGTATTGTACCGTCCATGCAGGCGCTGTACCACGGCAAGTTCATAGACACAGGCTTCACTCTGCCTTTCTACAAACGCATGCTGAACAAGAAGCCCACACTCAAAGACCTCGAGTCCATCGACCCCGAATTCTACAACTCCATCAAATGGCTCAAGTCAGTTCTGCACGCATTACCATATCAGCACTTGTATGTCACTATAATTTGCCTGTGAACAACAGGAAGTCACTTTGGCTTCTTTTTATTTTTTTCTGACCTAATCACTCCCACTGTATGTGTGCTATGTTGTTCCTATACAAAAACCGTCCCTCCACATAGACTGCCCTGTACATAGACTGTCCTTGTGCATAGACTGTCCCTGTGCATAGACTGTCCCTGCTGTTTGGTCAAAATAATCTACTCTGGTGCCCATTCATTACAAAAAAGGACATCTCCAGTGAATTGTGTGTTATGAATGTAAACTTGGTGTTTTATAGCATTGTTTTTATATGATCTTGGCCTCTTCAGGGACAACAGCTTGGAGGAGTGTGGGGTGGAGCTGTACTTCTCCCAGGATATGGAGATCCTGGGCAAGGTAACAAGCCACCCTCTGAAGGAGGATGGAGACAATGTCTTGGTCACGGAGGACAACAAGGAAGAGTACATTGGGTATGTACACCGAGGATGAAGTGTACTTATTTCTGTCAACACTTTTCAATAAGAGCCCGCTAGCCCTTGATGTGACATGAAACAGTTGGGGCCACCTCAACAGAACATATAATTTGTGCCAGATGCTTAATAGTCGATCTCAGTCACCCCTATGGGTATCGTTAGTTTAACTCTTTCAGTGCCAACTATTTTAACACTAAACATATGCGCTGATGTTTGAAGTTCCATTCATTCTTCACACATTATATCTTGACACAATGACTGATAATGTAAAGAATAGGTTTTTTTTTAGTTATTTTCTATTTTAAAAATATGTTTTTTTTATCTTTTTGTCCTCAGATTGCTCACAGATTGGAGGTTTACTCGGGGAGTTGAGGAGCAGACCAAGGCTTTCCTGGACGGATTCAACGAGGTTGTACCACTGGAGTGGCTGAGATACTTTGACGAGAAGGAGTTGGAGGTACTACTACTACTACTACTGGCGATACTAGTTAGAGCTGGGGTAGTAATTATGGTGATGATGCTCTGCCTGTGTTTTGGGGTGATGATGCTTTGTTGGTTGCTACGGTGAAGTGGTGAAGTGTCTTGATGATGCTGTGTTGTTGTTATGGTGATGACGCTGTGTTGTTGCTATGGTGATGATGCTGTGTTTCATCTATGGGGATGATACTGTGTTGTTGCTAGGTGATGATGCTGTGCTTTGCTAGGTGATGATGGCATGACATTGTTGATCTTAATGTTGATATGTTGTTGCTACAGTGGTGATGCTTTGTTGGTGCTTTGGTGACTATGTTGTGTTGTTGCTATGGGGATGTTGTGACGTTATTATGATGATGTGTTGGTTGCTATGATGATAATGATGATGATGTGCTGGTTGCTAGGGTGAATTGGTGATAATGCTGTGTCATTCCTATGGTGATGATGCTGTGTCGTTGCTATGGTGATGATTCAATAGTATTGTTCCTATGGTTGTGATGCTGTGTTTTTATGGTGATGATGCTGTGGTGTTGCTACCGTGCATCCGGTAAGTATTCGCAAATCAGGTTATGTTTTTGGTCGCTTTGGTTTGTCTGTCCTCAGGATAACTGAAGAAGTTGCGCACAGATCTGGATGAAATTTTGTAGAGTTGTTGGAAATGACACATGGAAATGGTGATTAAATTTTGGTGCGTTTCTATAGCCTATAAGTAACATAATCATACTTGCCGCAGTCACGTGACCAGACTCCCGGGTCGCCATGCCACTGGGTAATGTAGTTGGCTTGTGCTGAGCATGTTCGCTGGTGGCGTCAATCGCACTACTCTACGACCACTTGCATTGATAATGGGTTGCCACACATAATGCTAGCACTAAAAGTACTTTTTTTGTTTTGTTATTTTTTTGGTGCAAGTGCCATTTTTCATTCTTTATTGAGAGAGATAGTGACTAAATAGGAATAAATCGGAAAGTGGGATGAAGAGTCAGGGGGAGACATTGCAGAAAAGCCGGACAGGGGATTTGAACCTGCGGCACTGCTCGACCTCTGGTCTGTGGGACGTGCTTCTACCCGCCCCCAAAAAATACTAATTTTTTTGTACCACTGCGGCGCAGGTTTGCAATCTCTGAGTGCTTGTGGGTTTTTTTCATGTTACAGCCTTATTCCAAAATGGATTATATTCTTACTCATATTGTATTATATATTATATTGACATTCTACACAAAACACTCCATAATGACAAAGTGAGGCAATTTATTTTTAATACATGTCAAAATGTTCTAAAGACACTAAATAAGAAACACCTTTTGGCAGCGATTACAGCCTCCAATCGCCTTGTGTATGATGCAACAAGATTGGCACACCTGGATTTGGGGAGTTTCACCTATTCTTCCTTGGACATCATCTCAAGCTCAGTGAGGTTGGATGGGCAGTGTTGATTCACAGCTACTTCCAGGTCTTTTCAAAGATGTTCAATAAGGTTCAAGTCTGGGCTCTGGCTGGGCCACTCAAGAACTACGTGCTTAGGGTCATTGTCATGCTGGAACATAAAGCATCGCCCCAGTCTAGGGTCTCAAGCAATCTATGTCACTATGGGATATATTGTGTAGAAATATTTTTTGGGAAAAGTAATTAAATCTATTTTGGAATAAGCTGTTAACAAAACAAAATGTGGAAAAAGTAGAGTGATATTAATACTTTTCAGATGCACTGTATGGGGAATGGTGATGATGCTGAGTTGGTTGCTAGCGTGATGGTGCTGCGGTGTTGCTATGGTGATCACGTGTTACTACCCTGATGATGTTATGTTGGTTACCATAGTAATGATGTTGCATTGTTGCTATGGTTGTGATGCTGTGTTTTTATGGTGACAATGCTGTGTTCTTCCAGCTCATGCTGTGTGGGATGCAGGAGATCGATCTTGCTGACTGGCAGAAGAGCACCATCTACAGACACTACACAAAGAACAGCAAACAAATTCTCTGGTTCTGGCAGGTGTGTTGTGTGTGTTGTTGTTGTTCTAAACTCGATGTATTCTGTTTTGTGTTACTATGTTCATAATACTTTACATTTCCGACCATAAAAGTTGTGTTAACTTTGTTAACTGTTATCAATGCTCAGATATCTGCTGTGATAAATGTGAAAAATCTTGTTGAAGTTTTAAACTCACAATTCTGATTCTGAGAGTCCTCCACCGACTAGACCAAATAAAAAAAATAACCTCACAGTTTTGTTTTCTGTGTTTTGCAGGTGGTGAAAGAGATGGACAACGAGAAACGTATTCGTCTTCTTCAGTTTGTGACTGGGACGTGTCGCCTGCCTGTCGGGGGCTTCTCAGAGCTCATAGGTGCTATGATGTCACCATGTAAATTACACTATACTTCTCCTGCTGTGATGTGGCATATTAAATGGGTCTGTTGTGTCTTCAGGGAGCAACGGGCCCCAGAAGTTCTGTATCGACAAGGTGGGGAAGGACAGCTGGCTTCCAAGAAGCCACACATGGTGAGGCTCTCTTAACCACTGATCCATATTAAATAGAAAGGATCTAAAATGAAGTTCACATTACATTTGGTGCATAAAACGTTAAAAATTGAGCTCAGATTTAAAAAAAAAACTTCTGAATGGATCTGTTTCAACCTCTCTCTCCACTTTCTTCTAGTCCCTCCACCTAACACTGCTTGCCTTCTCTCTCTCTCTCTCTCTCTCTCTCTCTCTCTCTCTCTCTCTCTCTCTCTCTCTCTCGTTTTGCAGTGACTTTGTTTTTATTGCCACTTTTTTAACAAGCACTTATATTTATTTATTTGCCTGTTTTATTTATTTAATTTATTTATCTATTTTATGTTTGTATCTTTTTATTTATTGTACATAATGTTTACTTTCTCTTTTGCACAAACTCCTAGCTGTGGACCATTCCTCAAAGGCCAACACTGACCAAATATAAAATAACAAACTTCTCCTAAAAGTGTGTAGGTATTGGGGACACATGGGTGACTGGGGGGTGTCTCCTGTCTCCCTCATAGGCCAGTGCAACAACTGGAGCACAAACTTCACCATAAATAACATATTGCAAATTTTCTCTCTCTCTCTGTCTGCCTCTCCCTCCCTCTCACTGTCATGCTCTGCCTCCACCCCGCCTCTTCTCTCCCTTTCTCCCTCTGTCTCTATTCCTCGCTCTTTGTTTCCCACTCTGTCTCCCCCTCTTTCTCCAGTTTTAACAGGTTAGATCTTCCTCCTTATCGCAGCCTTGAGCAGTTGAGAGAGAAGCTCTTATTTGCCATCGAGGAGACAGAGGGATTCGGCCAGGAGTGATCTCCTCCATCAGCAGAAGGGATCTCCACCATCGACCTCCACCAACATTTCATTGTCTTCATTTTATTTTTACTTCAGTACCTCTGACTGCCTCCGAACCTTTCGACGTATTAGTGATCACCCAGACACTGTAGCCGACTGTGAATCAGACTTCTTTCTGATCCAGAAATTTCAAACCTTCTGTTCAAAAAGCCTTTAAGACAAGGAAGAAAGGATCTGGCAGGACATTTTGTGAGCTGCGTGTGAAGAAAGCAAAACATTCAGACTGTGCATGACGGTAAGATACAGCGAGTTGAGGTTTTAGCAATACTGGCCATAACTGCTTCTCAAGATGAGTTGTGCTAGAGCTGACGTTTGTTAGGTAGGCTGGCTAGAGCTGATGTTGGTAAGGTAAGCGAGACTTGCAAGAGCTGAAGTTAGTAAGGTAGACTAGGCTAGCGCTGATGTCCATGCAGTTAGCTCGGCTTGCTGAAGCTGATGTTAGTATGGTAAGCTAGGCTACCTAGAGCTGATGTTAGTAAGGTAGGCTAGGCTTGCTAAAGCTGATGTTAGTTAGGTAAGCTAGGCTACCTAGAGCTGATGTTAGTAAGGTAAGCGTGGCTTGCTAAAGCTGAGGTAAGCTAGGCTAGCTCAAGCTTATGTTGGTCGCAGAACACATCAAAGGACCAAGAGATCACTGAGATTCGACGGGTGTATCTAAAGAGTAGATGTAGACCACTGTAGCCCAATACAGATGGACATTGTTTGATTTCAGTAAAAGCCAGCTGCTGTTTTATTTCCTTGTCCCATTATTTGTGAACTGAATCAGTGTCAGCCACAGCACCAAAACAGACTAATGCAAGTGTGTGGTGGCAGGGTTTGGCCGATTCTCAATCCCTAGACCGCCGACTAGCGACTTGTGGCAAGTCCACACTCGCGAGACGACTCGCGAGACGGCCTTGCTCTGTGAGCTCCGGTCTGATGACCGCCGATTGAGATGCTCACATTAGACCAGACTTGCTGCTGAGTGGATGGAGTCATCGTCACTTTATAATCAGTTTCTCCAAAAACAAAACATAAATCTCTGTATTTCTTCAATACACTGCCAATGATATACTATACATTAACAAATATGCAAAATATGAACTTATATTAATAATATTAATATGCCGTCAATCACATTCACATTGCATTCAAATTAAATACATATTAGCAAGTAGTAGTACTATTTATTGTCACAAGATGGCAGGATACCCATAGATATATATATTGATCATCCACGTTTAATTAAAGAAACTATACCAACCACTAAGATTGGTATTAAATGACAATTAATGTTGACAAACGAGCATAAATGCAGAACAAAAAAATTAGAAAGCATTATATATATATATTAGAACCGAATATTGTTTAAACTAATGGCTGTTTATTTTCTTTTTCACTAAGCATCAGTACCACTTTACCTAAAAGTCTATAATTACTGAAATACTAGCAAAATTAATAGCAACAACAAAATGTCTAAATAACTCCTGTTTCCCAACTTTTGCAAATTTTTCCAAGCTACGTATGCAAGGTTTAATATTATGAAGAGACAGCATCAATAGAACACAGCACAACCGATTGAATGCACCTATGACTGCCCAGTCGAACCCAGGGCACGTCCGCGCTAAGGGTTGTGGGTAAATTTCAGCTAGTCCCCGACGCAGGACTGCATCGTCGTGATCTAGCAGAAGGGGGCGTGCCAGCTCGAGGACTCTGCGAGGCCACGATGCCAGCTACGGATTGAGAACGAATTTGGCGCTGAGTTGACGTCACATGAGACCGCGAGGCAAGAGCTCGCTGCTCAGACTATGGATTGAGAATCGGCCTTAGTCTCCTTCCAACGACTGAACTTGGAGGTGATTCACAAACCAACAGGCCTGACCTGATGACATGATGTGTGTGGAGGGAGTGGGAGTGAGATTAACCATTTGAGTGCCAATGAGTTCCATTCCAAAAAGATGATGTACACTGATGTTTGAAGGTTCAGCTGATATTCTGTACAAATTATATCTAAACATATCTGCTTAAAATATAAAGAAGAGAATCTCTACCATCTAGGAAAACGTGTTTTTAACTTATTCCATTCCATAAGTCTCTGGTTGTCTCTGGCAATAAGCATTAGCCTAGTGGGCCAGACCCTACAGCGCCCTCAGAAGAAAATCCTGTCTAATCTGAAAAGCCAGCAAACTTTGGGCGGCCACATCTCATATTGGCAATGCTAAGGACGTCCACCATTTTCCTAGCTGTGCAACTCGAAGCGGGCGAGAAGATGATTGTGACGGAACTCTGTTGTTTTTCCTTGAAATGGAAGTTGTCCTTCACTGAGCCTCTGCAGTTCAGACTTTGATAGAAATATATCATATACATTAAAAGTAATGATTTATTTAGATGAAATGGTCACTGTGTCACATCCGCTCTGTGGTTTAAATTTTCTAGGCTGGCGTTAGTCCCGCCTCCTTATATATCCTGCCAGCTATTGACGAGCACGCGCATACGTATGGCGATTCTAGGTTAACTAGGCATATGATTTTTGAATAACTTCTCTGGAAGTCGGTGACAGTCGACAGACAAGCGTTGAGATGAGGCCTCTGGTGTCAGCATCCAGGGAGTAATCCATGTTATTCATTTTTATTGTAAATTGTGAGATTGTTAAATTTTACTGTACATAGACAAATAAATAACATTCACTCTTGAACCAATTCCTTCTCATTGTGTGGAAATTAAACTGAACAACATGAATGTGACTTGGGTTTGCATGTGCTTTCACTTTTACAAACATTTCTTTATACATATATATATATATATATATATATTTTTTTTTTTTTTTTTTGCATTAAAAGTCAAATACGTGTTAAAGTGTAGCATAGATCTGGATCTTCATGTCATTTTAATCCAATTAATCATAATGGTGTCGGACAGTAATGTATATGATGGTTAGAGGAAGGCCCATAGAGAGAGTGAGACAGTAGTGTATGCAATGCAGAGCTGGTTCTTCTGGCATTTGTGGTGCCCTAGGCGGGTTATCGACTTGATAGCGTGTGGACTTTTTTTACAAACGTGCACGCACGATTGACAGTCTTGGAAACAATCAAATGGCAACAAAATTATTAAATGCACATGTAAAATATAACCAGCATGGAGCAGCCTCTCAACAGAACACCAAATGCATACAAACACTTATATCCAGGGTTAGGAAGGAATGCTTTTGGATTACTTTCCAGAAAATATTCAAAACGAATTGATAGTTTAAAGATAGGATCAGTGGCGTAGACACATTAGGGCCGCAGTGGGCCGGTGCCACTATGATTGACAGCTGGCCCACCCTAGTATCAAAGGTGTCCAAAATGATTACAGGCTATGAATGAGCAACTAAACATAATGTCACATTAATGTCACACAACATATCCAACACGTTCAATTGCATATTAAATATTACAACTATTTACAGAAGTGATCAAACTCCTCTTCCTCAGTGTCGGAGATTTACCGCTTCTGTAGTTCTGTGGCGATCTGCGGCTGCGAAGCGTCAGCCTTCTATATATTTTCAATGCGATCGGGCAGCGGCGCTGCCTCCGCCTCTAACCATCTGCACGGACTCCACTCCCTACGCGCTGTAGAGGTTTTGGTCTCGGCGCTGCAGTTTTCCGCCTCCCAAATCTCGGCGCTGCGCCCCCCGGACCTCACCCATACGCTGTGGAGCACAGCAGCGTGGAAATGCGATGCCGGCGCGATGCTAGGTTACTCATTACAAAACTTGTATCAGCCGATCAGCAGCAATGCATCCAGAGACGTGGAATTATGCGGGCGTGCCCGCGATGTAAGTCATTGACTGAATCAATTAATGCATCGTTATTTACCTGTTGAGCAGCCAACC
>OMKY01212470.1:0-10680 GCA_900302395.1 Bregmaceros cantori | reverse complement strand
GTATGTGTGATTGTTCAAATTATTTAATATATTGCTTTAATATATATTATTTTCTATTTTAAATTTTTATTTGGTATTTAAATTATTGTGATAGTTGAGGCAAATACATGCAGCCAGTCAAAAATGTGGCTATCTTGAGTTCAGCCACCTTGAATGTGTCGGCTTCCAAAATCTAATGAGTTCATGGACACTGAATCTGGGACAAATCCATCTACCCGTTCAAATTATATTGTGTTAACTCGAAGGGTGTGCCATGGTGGATGCGAACGAAAGCAAGACCATTACAACCATGACGCTCTGCTCACCAGAAGTGTCAGATCCAGGAACAGCTTCACCCCAGTAGCTGTCTCCCTACTGAACAAGTGCCACTGTGCCAGCCACTTCACAAGCCACCAACTTATCTTCTTTTTTTACGTTTATTCTTTGGATGCAATCGCCGTTTTTCCATTATTTTTTTGAGAGAGATAGTGACAGGATTAAATCAAAAACTGGGACGAAGAGTCGGGGGAGACATTGCAGAAAAGCCGGACAGGGGATTTGAACCTGCGGCACTGCTCGATCTATGGTCTGGGGGACGCGCTCTCTACCTGCTCGGCCACCGCGGGCCCCCCCCACCAACTTATCTTCTAACAGTGTCACTTTCTTATCCTTATTTTATTATATTTATTAATATTGCATAATATTCTTTTCGCGACAGTGCTTCTATATATTTTTTTACTATGCTATTGGTTTTATTGTAGAATAATCTGTGTTACCGTGCACTTTTTACTTTTTTACTATTAATACATCCATTTCTCATTTAACGTTTCCCTGATGGCATCACTAAGTAAGTCACAGTAACTACTCACTTTAACCATTCTGCTACCGCACTTGATTGGTTTTGAAATACCTGCGACAACACGGTGCCTTACTCACCCATCACGTTTGCTTTCCTCACCCCTCACGTTTTCCCTTGCCACCTCACCTATTCATTTCCACCTCCTTAACGCCTGACTCACCCAACCCATTTCACCATAACATTTCTTTAGCTCAATTCGCATTGCCATTGAACTCTGGTAATTCTTAATTACCCCCTGACGTCCGTGTTATTTTGTTGTGCATTCTGACAGGATTAGTAAAACTCACACGAGACACAAGTGTGTGTGTATTAACAAAGTTAAACAAATTCAGAATTTAAACAATTGTGGTTTTTCACGGAATCACGGTAGGTAACTCACAGTGGAATTATTACTTTGGAAACCACGGACATCGCGCATTCGCATGTGAAATGAAACTCAGACGTCCTCTGCAAAAGTCCAGTGCGAATTGGGCTTTTGTCTCACCCATCATGTTTCCTGCGCTCCACCAACATCTTTCTTTCACACATCAAATTTATTTTCCTCACCCATCACATATCCCGTGGGATAGTGCGTTCAGATCCGTTTACATGTTTTGGCATCAGTGACCCCATGATCTTGGCGGAGGTTTGCACTCTCCGAGTGCTTCTAGTAACTCATATTGTGTGCAAGAGATTCCCTAATTTTTGAATATATATATTTTTTCTATTCTCAAAACATCTCACAACTCTTAACTGACATGCCCAGACTGTGAATTATTTGGAAGCCAAAAGAATAGTCTGCCAGTCTGGTGGTTTGGTTTGTTAATAAAATGTCCTTCTGCATTCCTTGTGCATCAGTAGACAGTTTATTGTCCACAGTGATACTTACCACGCACGTGCTGTGAGGTGTGGTACACCGGCACACCCAGGCTGACCAACATCACGTTTTGTCAACCTGTGAGGTCGTGGAGGAGGAGACGTGTCACCAATCACCCCTCCAGATATGCTTACTGCCAGCAACAATAGCATTTCTAAAATGAAAAAAAAAACATTAGGAACACACATTATAATGAGAATGAAATAGCTAAATCAAATCTGATTTTGGCAAAGGTAATAGTAGACAGGTGCATACATTTATGCAATGCTGCCGTTTTGCTGATTGCAATACTTGTACTAATTATTGGAACCCAATTTGTTTCGTCAACTCATTGAACCTTGACCTACACACAAAGGTGAAGCCATTCATGAGACATATTATTTAAAGTGTTCAGTTGCAAGTTTATCATCTCCTTTGCATCTTCTCTGAAACGTGACAACTTGGGAGCCTCAAAACAAGCGAAATGACCGAAGAACAAAGATAAATCAACGTCATCGCTTTGGGGGAAGGATACAAAAACTAACTTGGAGATTTCAGCAATCAATCCCCACTGTGAGGAACATAGTGAGGAAATGGAAGATCACAGACACAGCAAAGGCGAAGAATGGTGAGAACAGTAAAAGTTAAACCACAGACCAGCTCCAACGACCTACAACATGATCTTGTGTCAGATGGTGTCACTGTGCATTCTTCAACCATTCAGCGCATTTGACACAAGGAGATGCTGTATGGGAGTAATGCGGAAGATGCCTTTTCTGAGCAAACGCCGCAACCGATGTGCCTCAAGATATGCTAACGTCCATTTAGACAAACCAGCTTAATTTTGGAATAAGGTGCTGTGGGCCGATGAAACTGAAAGTCAATTATTTGGGAAATGGCAGCAGAAGAACACCTCATTCCAAGAGAATTTGCTACCGACAGTAAAATGCGATGGTGGTTCCATCATTCTGTAGGGCCGTGTGGCCAGTGCCGTTACTGGCAATGTTGTTAAAAGTTGAAGATTGCAAGGATTCCAGTAAGTATCAGTAGATACTTGCCAACAATCTTCAAGAGTCGGTGACAAAGTTGAAGTTCAACAGGACAATAACCCTAAAAACTGCTCAAATTGTACCACGGAAACCATGCACGTACAAGGTTCGAGAATGGTCATCTCAGTCCACAGACCTGAACATTACTGAAAATGTGTGGTGTGATTTAAAGGCTGTCCGATTGAATTGGAGATGTTTTGTAAAGAGGATTTTGGCCTTCAACCAAAATTGAGACCCTGATTGGGAATACTTATGCTTAGGAAATGGTTAGAGGCTGTTATTTCTGCAAAAGGTTGATCTACTACATTTTAATGTAATTTGTATGTTGGAGTTTCATCAATTATTGCACATCTTCTGTAAATCCTATAAACTTTCCACTTTTCAAATATCAATGTGTTTGTCTGCCATTTGATAAATTTAACTTAAATTTCTGATCCGACCAACCAATTATTTTGTGTGTGTGTGTGTGTGTGTGTGTGTAAATGATCAGCGTTTACCAAACTTTTGCATATGACTGTGTATATATAAATGCTTTTGTTCAAATAATTATTGCACACTGAATCATATGAACTTTAGTTCACTTCTCAATTATCTCTGTGTTCATCTGCTATACGCTGTATTTAAATGAAAATGCTGATCTGGAACCCATTGATGTAGAAAGGCAAATCTTGAAAATCATTGGCTTTGCCTACATTTTTTGCATATGACTGTATACGTCTGTGTGTGTGTGTGTGTGTGTGTCTATTTTTTTGTGCCCCATTTGGGGCATCTTTCAAGTTTTTATTGTAGGGTTTGTGGTACTGTATAAGGGGGGAGCAGCTCTTGGTGGGAGGAAGCAAACCCAAGACTTACCGTGACACAGCACTTACATTATAATATTTTCAGATTATTCTCACTTGTTTACCTTGAACATTTTGATGCGCATGACACAGTAGACCATAATTACGGTACGTGCGCAGGCCCTTGCTGGGTTTGACACACGTGTGAACTTTATTGTATTCACAACTGACTCACCCTTCTTTAATAGAGAAGGGGGTATGTTGTGACAATGCTTATTTTATTGTTTACCGATTACGACAGGTGTGGTTCTCACACCTCAACATAGCAGTGGCCTCTTCCGCTGTCAGTATTCGTTTGGCAGGATCTGCTGGAGACATCTGGCTGCTGTTCACCTCTGATTCTTTCCCGGACTACTGAAATCTTCCATCCAGCTCACCTGCACGCCATCCCATCACTGGTGAGCATGTGAAAATGACAATTATAAAATATCAATGCGCATTATTTCATCTCAGCGAAAAAACACAATTTTCAAAGCATCTGCTAAATGTAAAGGAGAGGATATCTGGTTTAAAAAAACAATCAAAACAATTAATATTTTAGAAATGTATTTTGTCGTTGACCACATTAAAAATATGCTTTTCGTAAGGCGTTGACTGAAGTTCACCTGCTATCACCTTAATGTAAATGCAACTCCTTACGATTGTTATCGTCAACAACAATCAAACATTTTCAGTAACACTTTGTTATAAATGCTTTATCAATATAGAAAGTAGAGCTCCGCTTCTTTATATGTAACCAAGCAGGATTACTGGGGACTGTAGGATTACATACATACATACATACATACATACATACATACATACACACACACACACACACACACACACTTTATTTTATATGATCATTGTTAGTAAGTGTTAAGTGTGCCGACATATAAATAATGTACAAAAATAGCTAAAAATTTAAGTGAATTAAAGTAAAGTGATTATAATTGTATTATTAAACATATGGTCAATGAGTGGCCGACAAATTAGCAACAAATGTTTAATGGTCAAGTAACTTTAATCTGATTACTCCTATGGAGAAAAGGGAGCTAAAAAACAAACAAACACCAACATCAATGTAATCTTGGATCAACATTTTGTTATATTATTATATCTTTATTCTTTAGTTGTTTTTCATATATATTTCATATATACATATTAAAATAGACCACTATTACATATGGATTATAATACATTAGTTAGCAATCTTTTTTTTAAGTGATGGTTGTTTTATTGCTAGACAGGAGTCACAAGGGCAAGTCACAAGGAGCATTGTGGGACAGTAGAATTTAATCCGATTCGTGTTCTGGAAAAAGTAACATGTGAGATTAATAGTTACAAGAAAAACAAACAAACTGTACAGCACATATTCACTTGCCTATTAAGCCATGGCATAAAATTGGCAAAACGAAACAAATGTACTTTTACTTTAGCCTTTTTCCAGTAAGTAGTAATCTACTTAAAAAGCACATTACCTGATCCAAATCAGGGATCAGATCAAAGTTACTAAAAATGTTACTTTAACGGTTCATAATACTCTTTGTAAATCTCAAGTGTTTTAATAAAACAATATATTTTTTATCAATGGAACAAACTGTTTTTATATTATATGTGTGGCGTTTATAAGCAGCTCACTGTAAAGTTGTGGAATTGTTATTTTGAAATGTTTCTTTTCATTATTCATCATTATTTCATTTTTTATGGTGTGGCAAGACTGGTAGAGGAGATAATTACAGTTTAATTGTATTATGATGGATTATTTGCAAAAGGCAAAATAATTAAATCGTTTCAACAAATTCAAATAATTTCCCATGTGCTTTAGCTGTTCAGATATAGACCCTGAAAGCACCCTAGATTTAAATAATTATACATTATTACATGTTTTTTTACTAATCTTTAAGCCTTTTATGAAATTTTTACTGATTTTATTTTTACTTCAATTATTATTACATTTTTTAAGTCTTTTTTTTCGGCCTAAGTGGCATTTTATTGACTGGGTTAGATTTAAAGTGGGGCGAGAGAGATTGGGGCAGACTAATCGATTCTAGAATGTATCGGCAAGAAATGAAGTAATTGATAATCGCCAAAAGATTGAATCTTTGTTATTTTGGCAGTTATGTGCGGACATTATCCGTATTGGTCCTCGCAAATTTCATATCAATGAATAACTTTTTTGAAGAGAACCATCAAATCAAATCACTAAAATTAGATATTATTCTTTACCTTTAATTGCGATGAATTTGTGCCAGAGTAAGTAACTTCTTGTGCATTTGGTACATTGGTTAAGAAGAAACAAAGTCGGGGTTGGCTGTGTGGTGCAGCGTGTTACACGGTTACACCCCTGCATACATCCAGCCCCAGACATGGCTGTGTCCGTAATCTCTCCCTATCCCCCATATAGTGCACTATATGGGGTGCACACCATTTTGTAGGGGTGTCCGAATTCTCCATGTACCCTAGATAGTGCACTGAAAGTATCTCACAGTGCACCGCAAAAAGTAGTGAGCATCGGATGTACCCTAGACAGACTAAAATAACCCATAATGCATTGCGAGACATTTTAAATATGATCTAAACTTAATAAAAACGGGATAAATAGTGACCAACTGCGGTAAATCGTTATAAATATAAGTTCTTTTGACTTTTTCTGATGATTGTTGAATTTTATAATAATAGTTTTTATAATTATATTTTATAATAATTTTGACGGCACCATCTCTAGTCTCCGAAATCTCGGCCGTTGCTGTTGAGTGCACTATAAGTGAGTGCACTATATGGGGGACAGGGAGTAAGGGATTGGGGGCGATTTCGGACACAGCATTGTGCCTGTGTTCACAGCACCCTTCACACTAACGCTGTTAATAAAAAAAGTGAGAGCGTTAATATTTTTTTAAAGAAAACAATAATCTGAAATAAAACGATTAGTCGGCTAAGCGTTTCAATAATCAGCAACTAATCAACTATTGAAATAATTGTTAGTTGCAGCACCTACTGTGAACAAAGTAACAAGCACCATACATGTACTGGGTGTGGGTGTCTTACTGACTGTGGCACAGATTTGTAGAGATTTTTGATGCACAAATTGCATGTTGTAAAAGGCATGCAAAATAAACATGTCAATTTCTACTTTCTAAGAAGAATTGTGCTTACAACTTTTTTCCATTCCAAAAATGTCTGTAGTTCGCTGGCAGCATTCGTTTGGCAGGATCTGCTGGAGACATCTGGCTGCTGACACCCGCTTCTTCCTCGGACTACTGCATTCCTCCATTCAGTTCACCTGGAAGTCATCCCATCACTGGTGAGTATGTGGAAATTACAATAATGTTGATTGTTAATAGACGAGTTTACCCGCAAAATACAGGGGGCTGGCATTTTGTCCCGTCGGGAGGAAACACACTTCCGGTGCCTAATGGTAGCCTATGGCAACTCTGGTACTTGACCGAGAAACCGAGCAAACAAAACACACAAAAAGCACGCCAGTTCAAAATCCGACCACTAGATGTCGTCTGTGACCAGTAAAGACATCACCTCGCTCGCTCCGTTTACAATTTTGTATAAAATCCGACTTAAAGTTACTCACCGAGTGATCACATGTTCTTCTTGACCAATAGGCTGGCTGCTTTTACTAGTAATTACAAAAGGAATGGGAAAATGGAACGAGTGGCACTGATTATTAAATCATGCGTTTGTGGGTCACAGATCCGCACGAGTGCATTTGGGTGTGGAATAGCACACTGCAAGTTACCACCATCCGTTTTAAATAACCCTTAAGGTGTGTGTTACCACCAAATATACATGTTGAAAAATAACCAAAAACACATCGGACTAAATGACACCGGGCAAGACGTTCAGACACCGGAAGTACCCCCCGACTAATTATGAACAAAACATTAACAAATGTTTGTAAATGTTTTTTAACAGTAAATATATATTGTTATAAAGAATTTAAACATTTGTTAATGCTTTGTTCACAATTAGTTCCATTTTTTATACATGCTTTGTAACGATATCTACTAAGTGTTATAAATGCTTTATAACAATATATACTAGCTGTTAAAAAAAATTTACAAACATTTTTAATGTTTTGTTCATAATTAGTTACATTTTTAGTACGTGTTATAAATGCTTTATCAGCATGAATAAGGGTTATTCTAAATTGTTAACAAGTCAAGTTGTAAACCTTACCATTTCATGTCCATTGTAAATGGTAAATGGAAAGAAAATGAATGCTATCAATCGCCAGCTGATGGAAGCCTACTCCCATGGATAGAGCAAAAATAGATCAAGACTTTTAAACTTTCAATCTTATGCAAATATCAGTCTCTGCCTGCTCGTCTGACCGCAATGCAATTCCCAAAATGTCTGCAGGCCCCAAGTTGTGACGTCACAACTTGGGGGGGGGCACAAGCCCTATTAGTTTGATGGCATATTTTCAGTTTTTATATAAACATATGCTGTTCACATGTAATCATTGCTAATTAGTGATTGCTTGTAAAATTACTGGCTACTATATTTCAACTAATCTGGGCATACAAAAATATGTCTTTTGACATCTTGTACTATTCGCTGGACTTCTGCGGCGTTTTTGGCATTGGGACTGTTAGGGTTAGGGTATTCAACAAAGGCTTTGTTGTTGTCATTTACTTGTGACTTGATTGATCATAATTGTTGACACAGTTGCTTGTAAAAAGTAATTCAACAACTGATCACCGCTGACTACTCTTGAAATTTACTAAGATCACTGATGCTTTATAATGAAAAATGGTATGTTTCATTATAAATCACTAGCCGGCGAGTGCCAACATTAAAAGGAAACTTTATCTACCAATAGGCATTTTTAAGGATTTTTAATTTAACTCTATACATGAATACTGTAAAATATGTATTTTTAAAAATACAATCTATAAAGCATTCACTTGTTGTACTGTAAATCTTGAGGAAAATAAGGAGTGTAAAAGAAAATAGCTAAAGATAACTAAGAAGTAAAGGGTAACTTTTTGGGTAAATATGATTATTGCTTGGAAAAAAAAATAAAACGTAGTTACTGTAATTTTAGTTACAGGCATCTATGGTAATATGTGACAAATATGGAAATTGAAAAATATTATTAAATGTTTCTTGTGCTTTTAGCGAAAATGGCCACTGCAATTTTTCTCCAATCTGAAATTCACTATAGGGAGCTTCAAAGACACATGCTGCACATCTGGTCAACCAGATGTCAGACTGCTGCTGTGTTTAAACACAATGACAAGATGGTGATTGTAACATGCGTCATTGTCCTCCTGCTCTGGGGTAAGCCAATTCAACTGCAATACATGTATGAATTTGTCTTCTTAAGTGATAAACATTATTACTTTTAATTGGTGTGTTAATATTATTTGTATGTTAATATTATTACTATTATATCCCCCGAGATTTAAGGAGATAATGGTTTTGCGTGCGCCGCCGGCGTGTCCGTGACTGCCGCGGAAGATTCCTCATTTTCCTTTTTACTGACAGGGTTGGTTTTCGAAAGTGGGGCAAGATCAGGGGAAGGCATTGCAGAAGGGTCAGCAAGGAGAGGAGAACTCGCAACGCTGCCCGTGCCTGTGAACTAAGTCACAAGCACCATACATGTGCTGTATGAGGGTGTCTTACTGACTGCGCCAGAGGGGCAACACGTTGACATAACTTGTGAACAGATGGATTTGTCCCAGATTCAGTGTGTTGATGCTCTGGGGTAGGTTCATGAATTGATTCGATTCGATTGATTCGATTTTGGAGGTCTACCATGAAGATGGCTGAATTCAAGATGGCTGAATTCTGTTCGGGAGTTTCTGGGATATACCTTAGGCATAGTTGTATTATGTCGTTGTGGATTATCCAACTGCCTTTCGTATTCCTAAAGGACAACAACTTCGTAAACTTATATTTATGGCTTATGCCTATGTAATCGAAGTACATTGTGTGCCTTAACCGTAGCCGTATCTAGAAGCATACGAGCAGTACACAGTCTTTCTTTGAATTTGCACACTTTTGCACACGTTTTCCATTCAGGGGATTGCCACTAGTGTGCGGATAATCACAGTGAAATCAGAATGAAATTAATTCCAACAAATCAATGAAAATATATATGTACAATATAGAAATGGCTGCAAAGATGCATTTTAAAAAAAAAAAGATCATAAACGTATTATTCAGTAAGTCTTTGATGCAAAAGCGTTGCCACACGTGAGCCCACGCATTGCAGACACCAGTCATAGCAATGTGTTGCGACACTATCATACCACTGGGGGTCGGCAATGTAAATGTGAACGTACTGTATTTTTTTCATAAAATGTGAATTGTTAAAAAACAGTACAGTGCTAACTAGTGAGATTCATTCACAGGAGGTGTTAAACAAGGAGGGTGTGAAACTACAAATTTCACAAAGTCAATCACGGAACGAAATGGCATCAATTTCAAGCAAGTCCAAGTCAGTGCCTCTATCACAGTTATTCGAGATGGCTCTATTGACAAAAACACAAGCAGCACAACGAACAACAGAAGACCATCAAGCAGTCCAACAGCCATCTTGGATGTAGCAAGAAGTAGGGATAAAATCAGTCTAAACCAAAAGCCAGATAAAACAAAAGCAGTACCAGAACAAGCATCATCTCCAGGCCCAGCGAGTCCAAAAACGAGAAAAAGAGAAAGGAGAAGAAGAAAGGCCGAACCTGCAGCATGTGACGAATCAAGACCTGGGAATAATGACAAAAATCAAGCATGCAAGAACAATGAGGACACAATCACAACAACAACAGCTCCAACAACCACGAGTACAACCACAGCTTCAGCTCCAACAACCAAAGCTGCAGCTCCAACAACCACAGCTGCAGCTCCTACAACCACGGCTACAGCTGCTCCAACGACTAGATATGCAGCTCCAACAACCACGGCTACAGTTCCTCCAACTAAAGCTACAGCTTTAACAACTACAGATGCAGCTCCAACAACTGCGGCTACAGCTCCTCCAACTACAGCTTCAGCCCCAACAACCACAGCTGCAGCTCTTACAACCGAGGCTACAGCTCCTCCAACTAGAGGTCCAGCAAGCACAGCTGCAGATCCAACAACCACAGTGACAGCTCGCCCAACTACAACTACAGCTCCAAC
>OMKY01212461.1:0-12032 GCA_900302395.1 Bregmaceros cantori | reverse complement strand
AAAATCCCTATGTTCAGAAATCCCCATGTTCTGAAATCCCTATATTCTGAAATCCCCATGTTCCGAACTCCCACTGTTCCAAAAATCCCTATGTTCAGAAATCCCCATGTTCCGAAATCCCTATGTTCCGAAATCCCCATGTTTCAAAATCCCTATGTTCCGAAATCCCCATGTTCCGAAGTCTCCATGCTTTGAAATCCCCAGGTTCCGTAATCCAGATGTTCTGAAATCCTTACGTTCTGAAATCCCTACATATCCATTCCTCTGGAAAAGAATGGAGGCATTTTAAATCTAATATCAAATGACCTATGTGTGGAAAAAAAGTCATAATCCTTCAATCTTCATCACTTCCACCCAATCGCAATTGCCAGAAATTTCTAGAAATTGTGGGTACTGGGAATGGAAAATTGTGATTTGCGAGTCGTGTCACGTTAAAAATCTTGCTCCTCCTGAAGGTACTTGAAAAACCTATTTAAAATAAGATAGTCATGTCACATGGGGTTTGTTCACAGACCCTTTGAAACATTCTAATGTTGAGACAAATTAAAGTTTGCTCAATTATTGTGACAGGAAATATATATCTACCTTGATGCAATTTCAGAAATACAAAAAAAAAAAGTAAAAATAAATAAATAAATAAGTAAAAAATACATAATGACTTGAGCGGAAAATAAAAACTGAAAATCTTTCATGTAAATTAAATCTGAGCCGCTGCCAGCATTACCTTGTTAGTAAACTTTTACTGTTTAAAAAAACATTGGAACAAAGGACATTACAACAACGGGCATAATGACTTTGGGGTTGTTTTTAGCAGAGTGCGGTGAAACAAAACGCTAATGCTTTAATTATGGTACACTTATTACCATGTAATTAACTGGTAACTACAAGGTAGTGATCAATATTTACCAAGTACTTAAATGGCAACTATGATGTTATTGCCAGGTTATTACCTGGTATTTACACATCTTGACAACGATCAGAATATTACCAAGTAACTGCCAGTTAGTAATATTTACAGCATGAATACCAAGTATAAGTTATTACTTATAAATTACTGATTCATATTTTGATATAGAAGCCATTATGTTACTAGGAAGCTATCAGTTAGTAATACATATTTAATTTAAGTAAATATGCTCAATATCATCGTGTTTTTAATGTGTATTTACTGGTTATATGAGGTATATTACTCCATGGGTGTCATGATATCAATTTGTAATTGCCAAGTAATAACCTGGTATTAACATCATGGCTACCATGTAATTACTCTCTAAATATTGATTACTAACTTGTAGTTACCAGTTAATTACATAGCATTAAGCATAGGGTAGATTGCCCTAAAGTGGGCCACTGCCTAATCTGGGACACCTAAACTCCAGTGTCTCTGGCTCCTCCCTAAACTAATGAATGTCAGTGAAACTATGGTAAAAACAAACCATGGTGATGTGTCTAACATTAAGTTCAACTGTTCAACTACATTTCACAGGACTGTGAATCCAGAACCAACCAATCGTCCACGTATGGAGCAATTCTAAACCTATGTCATCACCAGAGATGGCAACAAAGTACCAAAATGTTCTCAAAAAGTATTTTTGAAAGTAAAAAGTACAGACTCTAAAATGTACTCAAAAGTATTTTGAAAGTATAAAGTACTAAGTACTAAAAATGAAAGTATGTAAAATGCATTTTTTCAATGTTAGTTTGTCATTGTCATTGTTTGAATAAATGAACCACTTATTAACTTAATAATTGAGACTGCACTTGGTGCATCAGCGCCCCCTACTGACTCCTATTATACATCTTATCCTACCCTGACAATATGCAAAAAAGTAACGAGCCTGTTTTGGTAAAAGTAAGGAGTAGAAGTACAGATATTTTTGTACTCAGTACAAGTAAAAAGCAATCACAGAAAAAAGTACTTCTAAAAGTACAGATACTTGAAAATGTCACTTAAGTACAGTACAAAAGTCTTTGTACTTCGTTACTTGCCATCTCTGGTCATCACTAGCGTTCCGCCAAGGCTGCGCGCGAATCCTCCACCGAACCACAACAGCCCCAGTATGTGCGGTCCGGCTCGATTCGCTTCATCTGAATCACATTGAAGAATCGCATTTATTTAGAAGGAAAATACATGTAAAATCTGGTTAAACATACAACTGACACATTATACATGCCATTATAAATTAAAGTAAAAATATTGCCAATAATTTGAATAAATAACCTCAAAACAAAGTAATGAATAATAAAACCACTCGGTGATCACATATGGAACTGGAAGTTGGACCCCGTTGCTCAAGGTACGTTTTGTATGTCATTTTTATCTTTTGGCTTGCAATTCTCAGCTAATCCCCTATGTGACGCTATAACACCACTATCAGCTATGTTCTTTCTTATGCCAAGATGGGAGCATAGCCGGTATTGCGAATCCTCTGAACTACACGTATCTCACATCAAACGTTCAAAAGCAGCGCTGGTACTGAAAATTGCTTGTCACAAGATATTTAAGTGTTGATAATCCACTGCAGACACGTAAAATGCAAAGCTGGGCAGGATCACATGTCATGACTTCCTGTAGGATGCGCCAGGATTTCTCGCATGACTGGCATTGTTCCACGCTGGTCCACGTTTTGCATCTGAACACTTCCTTGCCGGCAATCTTTTGGGACTTTACACGTAAGTAGAAAGATTTAAATCATGTTTGGGAACAACAACGACTTAATAAATATGCCCGCAGCTCTCGCCCTGGCCAGATCACCGCCAGGTTAAACAGTATGTGTCAATGTATCCTTTCTCGCCACGCATGTGCACGGAGCCACTTCTGTTTACAAACACTGAATTGGTCTATTGCACGCGACTAGAACGAACATCGGGTCTGGTGTCGAGCGAAACCAACAAATCAGATTGTTTTTGACAGCCGGCCAATCAGAGCCAAATTGAGGCGGTTCTCTCTGCAAGACGAGATATGGGCGGAGTCTGGAACGTTACGTGACCAAGAAGCGCCGTCGTCACTTGCTCCGCCTACTGTGTTGTGATTGGATAATACTACTACTACTACTACTACTACTACTAATAAAAAACAAACTCCTCCCCCACCGCCCACCACACGCCACACCCTTTTGTCGACACCTCGTTCTAGTCGTGTGCCATTCTGGCTTGCTCACATTTCACTGTTCCACCTTAGACAACTGAAGCCACTTCTCCACTACAAAAAAAGGCACAGTTCGGCACATCTCGGTTAAGTTTACTTCAGTTAACGGGGAACGTGTTTCCACTGTTCTTAACGCGGCCACGAAGGGGTGGTGCCAATTTTTTCCAAAATTCAATTTTGATACGCCAGTGCTCATCCCCACCCCAGCGCGTGTGACGCCCCCCCCTGAATTCACAACACTTTGCTGTGGCCGCTGCACAGCAGGGGGCCAGGGGGAGACAAAGATAGTGGCCTGCCACCAGTGACCCCACTGGTGGCAGGTGATACCTTCTACCTTTGTTCTACTGATGCCTGCCAGACTGGGGAATAGGGGGCAAGGGGGGGGCACACCCTCCTGTGATTAGCCAGCCACGTTCCATCACCCCCTCGGAGTCTGACCAATCGGCAACCAGTAAACGTGGCCGAGGACGCCCAGAATTCCGGACCCACATCTTAGCTGGTCTTGAAACCTGGCCTGGCCGATTTGACCTTGTGGAGAAGCGATTTTCGGGGTGGATGTGCATGTGAACTGTGCCGTGCTGGCCTTAAGTAAGCCAGTGGAAAAGGGGCTCGAGTGTCCCACATTAAAAGGCTGCTAAAAAGAGCTCACATCAGGGCAATCCAATCAATATGTTATCTGTATCCCCCTCTCTCAGTCTCTCACTCAGTCTCTCTCTCAGTCTCTCTCTCAGTCTCTCTCTCTATCTCTCTCTCTCTCTCTCTCGCTCTCTCTCTCCCCGACCCCGCCCCCTTGAAAGTTACTCAGTACTTTCGCTACTTAAGCAACTTTTTTGTAAAGTACTTCTTTACTTTTACTTGAGTAACTATTTAAATGACTAGTTTTGACTTTTACTTGAGTAATATTTTGCTGAGGTAACAATACTTTTAATTAAGTCATTTTTATGGCTACTCTGCCCATATCTGAAATCAAGGTACAAGTACAAAGTATGTTTTACACATTAGACGAGAGACATGCTACAGATCATTGGACACAGGTCAAGTAGGTGCCCTGTTCAAGTTAAAAGGGAAATATCTTACACGCTTTGGCACTCAAAGTACATATTTTGGATTATAAAAAATCTGACAGAAAAACATGTAAAAGAGATTTAAAAAAAGTCACCCGAAAAACATTAAAATAGAAATATGTGCAACAGGAATAGAAAGTACAAAAAAAGCAACAAAAAATGAATAGGGGTGTTGTACGTGACGTCACGGCTTGGCGACGGCAGACATTTTGCTGGTATCAGGTATGGCGAAGTATACGTATATATACACGTACGGTTAAGTGGTATCATTTCACATCGGCACAATCATTATATAGACGAGTTAGGGGGGTACTTCTGGTTAAATTTGCACTCGGAACGCCACTTTCGCTTCTATTTGTTTCGACATGTTTTGAACTATTTTTCAACATGTCTACTGAGTGGGAACACACACCTACCGTTGTTATTTAAAACGGATGGTGATAACTTGCGGTGTGCTATTCCACACCCAAATGCTCTCGTGCGGATCTGTGACCCACAAACGCATGATTTAATAATCAGTGCAACCCGTTCCATTTCCCCATTCTTTTTGGAATTACTAGTAGAAGCAGCCAGCCTATTGGTCCAGAAGAACATGTGACCACTCGGTGAGTAACTTCAAGTCGGATTTTGACTGTATTTCATCAATATTTATGTAAAATGATGAACGAAGCGGGGGTGGGTGGGGCAGAATGACTCCACCGATTCTTTTGCGTGTAAACCCGTCTATAGGGGTAAATCTAACGACGTAGTAAGGCTGCCATCTGCCAGCGGTTGATAGCATATTTCCTTGGATGTATCAATCATAGAAGACTTTTAAATGACACAGACCATGTTAAGCAAACATCAGTCGATGCCTCTTCGTCTGACCGCGATGATTCCACCAAAATGTCTGCCACAGCCAAGCTGGGAGGCCACTATGCAACAGCCCTATACATAACAGAAACTTGATGACAAGAGATAGTTTAGCCTGCCAAGCCAGAAGCAACATAGCCTGGCGAGCCGGAACACACGCATGGTCTAGCGATGTGCGATGTGTGGACGATGCGTTTGTTCTGGTTTGTCAGGCTAGAAGCAACCGATGGTCCACGCATAGCACTCGAGATCGAACATTGTAGTATATACGTCTAGTAGTGAGTAGTGTGTTCAGTGCATATTCTAATTCTCTCAGTTGTAGGGAAAAACAGAACAACATAAAATAACAACACATTGGGGCCATGTCATTCACACCAGCACACATTTTAACATTTAAAAAGTCGAGCGGAAACACACTTGCACTGACCGGGTGCAACGTTTTGTAAGTTCTCCATTTTATATTATGAAAATATGTCATGCTCCATGCTTAATACATCATTTACCTTACATCCACTTTTTTTAAACGGCGTCATAAAATCTCTTTTCTCGCTTTCTCCCCTTCTCTCATTTATCTGATGGTTCCTTCACAGAAACCCATGCAACACAATTTGAAAAAAAAACACACACATTAAAAAAAAAAAAAAACCTGCTGGCTACATTACTTTAGCCTGAACTAAGCCAGAACCGAATACTCGTCCACGCATCGCACGCGATTAGAACAAACATTGGCTGTTTCCGAAATTGCTCCCTATCCCCTACTCCCTAACTCCCTACCCCCCCATATAGTGCACTCACATATAGTGCACTACGTATAGTGAACGGCCGAGATTTCGGACACTAGAGTTGGCGCGGTCAAAATTATTATAAAGTATAACTAGAAAAAATATTATTATAAAATTCAACAATCATCTCAAAAAGTCAGAAGTACTTACATTTATAACTATTTTCTGCAGTCGGTCGCTATCTACTCCCGCCGTGCCATTTTTTTGTAGTTTAGGTCATTTTTAAAAAGTCTTGCAATGCATTATGGGTTATATTGCTTCATCTAGGCTCTATATTAGGAGTGTAAATAATATCAATTTTGTATCGATATATCGATACAACAGCTGTCGATACAATGTATCGATACCGCAAGAGTGTCGTTTTTTTTCTCGTCTATTTTTATCAATTTGCTCCTGGGCGTAATTCCACTCCTGTGCTAGAGGTGGCGCTAAACCTATTTGGCGCCGCCCTTGCTTCCTTAACACACACAAACACAGCGTGTGTGCCATGGCCATGGACTGTATGTGTTTATATACATTTCAAATTTGAAACATTGTCTAGCCTGTTAAAATTTAAAATGTAATCGAATCGTATCGAATCTTATCGAATCGTGGTGAATTCTTGATTAGCAGAAAAAATGTAATCGTTGGGTCAAAAAATCGAAACAAAATCAAATCACCATGATGGGTGTGATTTACACCCCTACTCTATATAAGGTACATGGAGAATTCGGACACCCTTACAAAATGGTGTATAGTGCACTATATAGGGGATAGGGAGCGATTTTGGACAGAGCCAGTATCTGGAGGTTTCCATTAACATGTCTGTTAATCTAACATAGTGCATTTTCTTGACTGGATGGGATTGCTTCGTACATTGGAACCAGACAACGTTGATAAAACAACATGTCTTTCATACTGAGGTTGAGCTCCATATGCTACTTTTCTCTTACTTTAGATTTCATCATTGCTTAATAATGTGAGGCAGTGTCGACTGTTATATCTCATATCTTCCAGCTTATGGCTTCATTTATAAACATATATCTGATGTTAATCAGTTTCAAATACACATGAGGATTCCTACAAAGCAATTCTGTCAAAAACAAAAACAGTAGCACTTCAGATGGACGCTCTGTTGTTCATGCTTATTAACACTTCGTAAATATTGTCCAAATTATCAACAAGTCATTACCATTAGGATTCCTAGTGGTAACTGTATTATTATTGTTATTGTTAATTATAATTATAATAGGTCATGTGATTACATTATATAATACAAAATATAATACATTTATTATTATTATTATTATTATTATTATTATTATTATTATTATTATAGGTGTATGTGAATGTGACAGAGCTCACACCTTAATATAGAAGCTACACAGCATTAGCCACGTCCTCGCCTGACAAACAGGCAGCGCTAAGCACCTTACAGGGCAGTGGTGACCTCTAGTGGTAGCTTATTTTAAATAAATAAGTGTTCCTGTTCCAGAACATTAAAAAATAATAACGTTTCCAGTTTTCTTTCTGTTCCCTTGAAAATACAAAAAGTTCCCGGTTTTTGTTTTTGTGCCTCTGGTCCGTGAAACATTTACAAACCATTGTTAATGACTTGTTCATAGTTTGTTAAACATTTACTAAGTGATAATAGGCATGACTAATGGGTCATTCATCTAAAGCGGTGCCAAGAAAGCTAATCTAAAATCATGAAAATGATTAAGGTAACACATAGTCATGGTGCATTGTGGGTACTTTAAGAATTTTAACGTAAAAGCTCCAGGATTGATGGATTGTCCTAATGTGAACCACTGTCTAATGTGGGACACTGCCTAATGTAGGACACCTAAGCTCCAGTGGCTCTGGCTCCTCCCTAAACTAATGAGTGTCAGTGAAACTATGGTAAAAGCAAACAATGGTAATGTGTCTAACATTAAGTTCAACACTACATTTCACTGTAGGGTGGATTGTCCTAATGTGGGCCACTGCCTAATGTGGGACACCTAAGCTCCAGTGGCTCTGGCTCCTCCCTAAACTAATGAATGTCAGTGAAACTGATAAAATCAAACTACGGTAATGTCTAACATTAAGTTCAACTGTTCAGCAACTGACTGCCACATTAGGAAGCTGCAAAAAATGGCGCACATTAGGGTGATCCACCCGACATCTTTTGAAAAGATCCATGAAGTGGGTGCCAACATGTAAAACTATTTGGAATTGCTTCATTTCGCTACTGGAAGACAATATACGTTCCCCATAGACTGGATGGGACGTATGCAACTGGAACACTTTAAACGGCTGGAGGAACAAGAAACCAGGCATACTATAGTAACCTGGCGAGCTGAACCAACCAACTAGCAGAGATGACAAGTAACAAAGTACAAACACTTAAGTACTGCACTTAAGTAAAATGTTCAAGTATCTGTACTTTTAGAAGTCCTTTTTTTCTGTGATTACTTTTTACTTGTACTGAGTACATTTCTATCAAAAATATCTGTACTTCTACTCCTTACTTTTACCAAAACAGGCTTGTTACTTTTTCTTTGTTTTTGCGCACTAACAGGGTAGGATAACATGTATAATATGAGTCAGTAGGGGGCGCTGATGGACCGAGTGCAGTCCCAGTTATTAAGTTAGTGAGTGGTTTTCGTTCAGTCCTGGGATATAAGCTAAATGAGGCTAGGATGTTAGTCATTTATTCAAACAATAACATTAAACAAAAATGCAATTTAGTTAGTACTTTGTACTTTATACTTTAAAAAATACTTACATTACAAATAAGTACAAATGTACTTACAAATAAGTACATTTTAGAGCCTGTACTTTTTACTTTAAAAAATACTTTTTGAGTACATTTCTCACCCTGTAGTCTTTACTTTACTCAAGTAGATATTTGGATCACTTCCTAGTAGTCGTACTCAAGCTGTTATTTTTAGAGATGGCAAAAGTACGCACATTTCTTACTTGAGTAAGAGTAAAATACATTTGTAAAAAAACAACTTGAGTATGACTATAAAGTACGGATCCAAATATCTACTCGAGTAGAGTTAAATGTACAGGCCCCAGCCTGTACATTTAACTCTACACCTAAGCTCCAGTAGCTCTGGTTCCTCCCTAAACTAATGAATGTCAGTGAAACTAAGGAAAAAGCAAACTATGGTTGTGTCTACAATTAACTTCAACTGTTCAACACTATCATTTCACTGTCCCGCATTAGGCAAATGAAATCCATTTTGTCCCTTGCTGCTGTGCAGCGCAGGCCATTTTCGTTCAGGTTTTATTCCCTCAGTGGGTTCAAAGGAGCCTGTCCAGCCAGAGCCAACGGAATCTGTTGGTTCAAGCAGGGCAGAGAAAGGGGAGGATCCAAGTTATCAAAGTTATCAAATCATAGAACGTGGCGTGGCAAGTGGCGGGGAGTAGGAGGAGCATTGTTAAAAAAAATTCTGGCATTGCGGCATGAAATATTCCACATCGGCACGTACTACAGTCCGCCCACGTCTCGCCTTGCACGAACCTCTGCCTTCAGGGGGCGCTGACTGGACCGATTGAATGACATCGATTGGCTCTCTGCTCGATCCAGACCCAGCGACCATGAACGGTGAGCAATGCGTGAACGATTCGGTTGGTTCTGGCTGTGCCAGGCTCGGCTCAAACCAAGTTGTCGCCTTACGGAGAGACTAAAATGTTTGCACCACGCTACATCGTCAAACGGAGGTTTGATGGCTATGTTCAGGGCTTTGAACCTATATTTCTTCCAAATCGGTTCGTTCCGAACAGAAACAGAATTACAACGTTTCCGGTTATGAGTTCCAACAATAAATTGACGTTCCCGAACCGGTTAGAACAAAAAAATATTGCTCCCGGAACGGTCAATTCTGTTTCTGTCAGCTGTTTAATGCTTCATAATATATGTCTCGCTACAGAGACCCGCTGCTGCCCGCTGGTAGCGTTCTATAGCAGAGGTCTCATTGTGTGTGGGGGCAAACCCACAACAACACGCTGCAGAGAGTCCCGCGAGAACTACTCTTGTTTTATTTTTGATGTTATCCCAAAGTGCACTCCTTTTTAAGGAACAAAATAAAACCGGTATTAAGCGGTTACCATTATTTTTAAATAAGTGTTCCTGTTCCAGAACATAACAAATGATAACGTTTCCGGTTTAGTTTCCGTTCCCTGGAAAATACAAAAAATTCCCGGTTTTCGTTCCTTGAACCGGTTCAAAGCCCTGGCTATGTTATATTTTAGCGTAAATTACGCAACATATCAAAGTACAGTCATATTGCTCAGTGTTTTTTTTTTCTAAAACCCTAAATACCCCTCAGCTCAGGTTTTTGGTTGTGGAGGTATTTGTGACAGGAAGGAGTCGGAGGGAGTGGGGTAGCGAGTCAAAACTGTCCGTCAGTTTTTGGACAGCTCCTTCGGCTGAATCTTTGTGGTCCGGTTTGTGATATTGTTCAGGCAGGCCCGCACCCCGGCCAGGTGCAGCAGCGAGCCCGCCGCCTCCTTCATCTCCTCGTCGTCGTCGCTGTCCGGCGGTTTCTCCGCGCGGCGCTTTTTAAGCGGCAAAGAGTCGCCGGCCGATCGGAGCTTGGTCTTGGTCGCCGGTTGTTGAAGCCGCTGCTTCTTGGTGGCGACTGCAAGGAGACAGGAGGCGGAGTCTATGGGCAGCCAATCGGCTGGCTCTTTCTTGATGTCGTCCGTACCGGCGTCTCCCACCTCGCTGTCGCATAGCAAACCGGTGCGGGCGTCGTCCGACGGGGCCGTGCTGTAGGTGTGGTCCTCTTTGGGGTCGCTGCTGACCAGAGGAGCGTCGAGGGAAGGGTCGCTGTCGCTGCGCTTGTGGCACCCGGATAATATGGACCTGGGAGAGAAACCAGAAGGAAAATCTGCTCAACTGGATGATTCTGCCGAGTCAGGGTATTTAATTCATCAATGCCAGACCATTTCAAATGTGGCATTTCCCAGTGTCAGGGTCCCACAGAAAATGAATTTCTGTGTCCTTGACAAAGGAAACTTCAGCCTTTCCTGTATCATCAGAAAAAGACCCACTTGTTTCTACCTGTTTCCATTCTTTAGTTATAGCCTCCAGAACATGGGTGAGTATTATTAAAAACGGCTGATTTCTGGTAAAATCTTGACTAAATGCAGCTGCATTGCCGACGGTGGACACTAGGTGGCAGTATACGGTGCCTTTATACACTCCCTTTATATGCACCACAGGCGTCGTATGGCTCCTTCTGGCGGTCAGATGGAGGTACTGCACCCATCTATATATTTCTTCCAAATAAAACCCAAAGACACGACAACACTACTTTTACATCTAGTAAGACATACATTTTCTGATGACGAACATGGGCTCCCCCCATTTGAAAGACCAGCAACTGCCACTGGATTATATCCCAGAAACGTGGGGTATAGGGGAATGTTTTTGAGAGCAATGTCAGGGGACCCCTGGTAGTAACTTTTAGCTACATAATTTAGCTACCGCCATTAGTAAGGAAGGACTCAGACCAAGAGGGGTTTGGTAGCAGTGGCTTTAGTGAGGCTTCAGGCATGGTACAAGCATGGTTAGCAAGGCTAGCATACAGGACAGGAAGTAGTGGGCTGGGCCTGCTTATATAGAGGCACCCACCAGGAAGTAGCAGGCCTGGTTGGTGCCTGCATGGAATTACCAATGATATACCCTGGTGTGACTTCTTTTTTTTTCCTTTTTCTTTTTTTTCTTTCACACCATTAAGCCATATGCACACAGTGGCACCACAAACAAAAAGTGCATATATGTCGATAACCATGTTCAAAAATACAACACAAAGTACAAATGTTCACTGTGAATACATTCAATAGTTAAGACAGAATCCCTGGCAGCGCAGGTTGCGCTACACTGTGCTGTTAAGCAGCCTAAAAAGGGAGGAGTGAAAATAGCACGTCCCATGCAGTTAGCCTTTGCAGATGTCTTCATTTTGCCAAAGGTGACTACAGTAGCGTAGGCTGCTGTGCGTTGCGAAAACAAACCACCCCAGAAATATACAAACATGGAAGCAAACGCAGAGTTGGTGGTAAACGTCACCTGACATACGAATAATAAAATACAAGTTTTGTGTAAGGACGTATCAAATGAGTTACACGCAGAATCCTATGTTTACAGCACACACCATGGATGATAGTGCACTACTACGACATGCAGCAACTCTACAAAATAATCTTCCG
>OMKY01212460.1:0-32255 GCA_900302395.1 Bregmaceros cantori | reverse complement strand
ATACCCGCTACGGCTTCTCTGCAATGTCTCCCATCTCTAGTGAGAGAAACATTGGTTGCCAGCTCCCAGGCTGCGGGTTTATCTTTCTTTTCATAAGCTCCACAGACTGGAAAAATGAATTGGAAAATTGTGTCTGCAACAGCAGATATGACGTGTATTAGGAGTGTAAATAATATTGATTTTGTATCAATATATCAATACAACAGCTGATGATACAATGTATCGATACGTCCGCACGAGTATCGATCTTTTTTTCTGGTCTATTTTTATCCATTTGCTCCTGGACGTAATTCCACTACCCTGTCAGGAATTCTTGAGTATCGGAAAAAATTGAATCGTTGGGTCAGGAAATCGATACTGAATCATATCGGCTTGATGGGTGTGATTGACACCCCTAACGTGTATGTGCGCCTGTCCGCAGCATTCATTTCATCGTTCACGTACGCATCCGCGCACTTTCAGTGCATTGAAATTTTAACAAGTGTGGACATTTGCCTATACACTAAAACATGGTTTACGAACTTCACAAATGCACCATTTGAGACACAGTGGTCCGTCTCCAGTGTTGATGTAACATCCAACGTCGTCTCCTCCTACAGTACCGGGAGCAGGAGGCCATCCGCTTCTGTCTGAAGCACTTCCGGCAGCACAACTACACGGAGGCTTTCGAGTCGCTGCAGAAGAAGACACGGGTGGCCCTGGAGCACCCCATGCTGAGCCACCTGCACGAGCGCCTGGTGCTGTCTGGAGACTTCGACGCCTGCGAGGAGCTCATCGACAAGGCTGTGAGAGGTACTGCAAGGCTGCCTAGTGTCCTGCACCGTTGAAGGAAAACGCCACTGAAAAATCATACTGAAATATTCTCTTCCCTGATCTTAGTGAAGACGATCAGAAATATTGGCCTGTCTTGTCTCTTTCTGTGCACTCTGGCACGCAGCAGCACTTGGCTATAGCTTACCCCCGAAAACGGAGAAAATGCGAGTGGTGATGGAACCAAATAAAAGTCGCCACATTTGATTTTGGACTTGCATACCAGGGTTGAGTAGGGAACATTTTGAAGTTATTCATTTTTATGAATCCCAAGTCTGTACACGCCATTGCAAATGGTGCAAAATTTGGAATGAAAAGAAATAATTTTGCACGATGAAATCCTTGTCTTGATTTTTGTCGTTCCATTTATTTGCTTATCTTGAGAAAATGAAGTCTAAAATTTCAGAAATCATCAAATGTCAGCCAAATTGTTCAGCTCTTGTTAATGTATTGACACTAATTATTGTGGGATTGTGTCTTTTTGCAGACGGATTGTTTAATCAGTACATCAGTCAACAGGAGTACAAACCTCGCTGGAGCCAGATTCTGCCTAAATGCCATAAAGGTATTGTTTTTTCCAGCCTGTTCAGGCTGTCTTTTCCAAGCTTTATTTACTAGGGTTGAAGATGGGGGGGCAGACATGCAGGAAATACGTCGGCGGCGAGATTCAAACCACCGACTCACCGCGCCATTGAGGTGTATGTGTGCTTTCCAGCGCTTTGCCCAACCAACTGAGCTACTGGCCAGCACAAGGTATTGCTGTTATATGCAAGTTCCATAATGTGCTGTACTGTATAGTGTCTGTTTACGTACAAATATTACCACGCAGGGAAATCAAAACAAATGCTGCAATGACGTGCACAATGTGCTGATGTCGATTCAGGTGCTTGCAAAACAGCGATGTTTGATTTGAGACTATACTAACAGTAGTGCACTAAAAAGCAGTGCACTGACCAAAGTGCGCCATTTGTGCAGTGATGGCAAAAGTACCCAGATTTCTTACCCGAGTAAGAGTAAAATGCATTAGTAGAAAAACGACTCAAGTAAGACTACAAAGTACTGATCCAAATATCTTGAGTAAAGTAAAAAAGTACAGGCTCTAAAATCTACTTAAGTATTTTTGAATGTATAAAGTACAAAGTACTATACATGATTATGTACATAAAATGCACTTTTTCAATGTTAGTTTGTCAATGTTATTGTTTGAACACTTTACTAACAACCTAGTTTAATTAATCTTATATCTAGGGCACACCCAGAGACTAAATAAAAAAAAAAAATTAACTGGGACTGTACTACTAGCGCCCCCTATTGACTAATTAACATTCTACATATTCTACCCTGATGTTTATTAAAAAAGTAACAAACCTATTTTGGGAAAAGTATGGAGTAGAAGCACCACTATTTTTGTAAAAATCTGCTGAGTACAAGTAAAAAGTAATCACAGATAAAAGTACTTCTAAATGTACAGATATGAAAATTCTACTTGATTACAGTACTTAAGTATTTGTACTTTGTTACTTGCCATCTCTGCATTTGAGACACAGCACGGTGAACACCAATTGTCTGTTTCTCAACTGTTTTCCTCTTTCAGGGTGATCATACTATAATATCCATACACAAAATGACCTTTTGTCTCTGCAGGTGATGGTGATGACAACCGTCCTGGCATGAGGGGCGGTCATCAGATGGTCATCGACGTCCAATCAGGTTGGTTTCTGTGAACCAGCATCTTTATTTCTTAGTTCTTCACTCACTTTCTAAAGGTCCATTTATTAAGCTACACTGGACCAAGCCGGGTATCAAACATGGCTACTAAGCTAAGCTAAGGGGCTAGCTAGCAGGTTAGCAGGAGCAGGAAGCAACGCTCATTCATATGGGATGGGACTTCCAATGATGTCACAGCTCATAGCCCATCGGGATAATGGAGGCGTGACTGCGGCTACATTTCAGTAACAAGTGCACAAGTTTTTCTTTTTTACCTTTAAACGTAACTGTCTTCAAGATAAATTCTAAAATGTACTTGCAAATAGAGCTGGCCAAGACGGACAATCGTGGTATACCACGCAGTTCACTTCCGTATTGGTATTTATTTTGTAATAATAGTGTTTATAAAAAAAAGCATTTTATTTGTAAAATGTAGATAAAGCCTGAGCAAACGTTACTTTGTATATTTCCCCCTCTACTTGTGATTAAATGACTGAAGGAGAAACGTGTAGTCACAGGAACCGAGGCTAAAAGTAAAACTACTTCCTCTATGCAAGCATGTAGTTAGACCGTGCACTCCTCCTACTGTGCAGCTTTCTCTACTGGATGAAACATAGGTTGGAAATGGAACAGAGAGTAATTTGATTTTGGGATCACTCTGGATCATTGTGTGCCTAAACAAATCCAGACATCCGTGGCGGAGAACTCCATCCATTTCAGTTTATAAAAAAAAAAAAAAAAGGAATAAGTGAAGTTATTATCCCCTGCGCCGCTGATGGATGTTGTATTCTGTAGATTAGCTGTGCAAAGTTCCAGACAACACTGCTTCCAAAAACATATTTTGGGCCAAATGTTGTTGTGATCGATTTTAGCATGGAAACACTGAGTCACTTCTCTAGTGTTATTACCATTCCGGGGAAGTTAAAAAGATTAAAATTGAGTGCCAAGCACTTGTATAGAAGTTTTACAGAGACACCTGCGCGGTGACAGAGTTAGAGAGTGCGTGGGTTTGCATACCCCTCTCCGGCATTTAATCCTGTCACTATCCCACTCAATAAAGAATGAAAAAAAACTGAGCTTGCGCACAATTTCTAAACGCAAAGCTTCTTAAACTTGTGTACGTTTTGATTTTTTTTTAATCTCCAAATTCCCTTTACAAAGTATAGCCCTTCGTGTACTTATTACAATTATTGTCTTTTGAAACACTTTGACTTGGATGTTTCAAAATGTGCTGCATAAATGAAATCCCTACTTCCAGAGACCGTGTATCTATTTGGAGGCTGGGACGGCACCCAGGACCTGGCAGACTTCTGGGCGTACAGTGTTCGGGACAACCAGTGGACGTGCATCTCGCGTGACACTGAGAAGGAGGTGAGATTGGGTCTGGCTGTTTTTGTTTCTTGGATTTTTTTTTTTTTTTTTTTTTAATGTTGTTCCTTTCTTTTTTTAGTTGTCTTTTATTCCTACAGGACTGGAAGGGTGACTAGCGCTCTCAACTTATTTATTTTTTGTTTAATTTAGACCGGGACAATGGAAATCTAATTTTACAATTGCATATAAATGGGTCAGAGTTGGCAAAGGCTAATTTACATCTGTATTCCCTGGGCAGGATATGAAAACTATTTATACAAAACAAACAACAGTGAAAAATGACAAACGAGTGTCGGGATACGGGAGGAGAGGAGGTGGCAAAATGAGCATGTTTGGTTGGTCAGGGCGTTCACAGCTGCAGCATAGGGAGACAGTTTTACCAAATCTGGTACGGCTGAATGGTTTCGCAAATATCTCCTATTTTTTAAAGAATATATTTGTTTTATTGACGTATGGTACATGATACAAGTAGTACTTTAGCAGTTTTCCTCCAAGGCTTTTTAAGATGACTTGGCAGCAACTATTGTTCAAACAATTCATGTTTTTCTCAATACTCTTCTGTGTTGGCCTTTGGCTGGATGAGTAGTTTTCACCCAGGTGTTTTTTCACCAACCCTGCCCTCAGTTGCTGAGAGTCAAGCATGCAGGCATAGCAGCCTTGGGTATAACTCGACTAGAATTCAAACTCCGGTCTACCAGTCTAGAGTCAAACGCACACTACCACTAGTTAACTTAAATTCTGACTAATGTTAACTTGTATGTTACCCAGAACGGTCCGAGCGCACGTTCCTGTCACAAAATGTGCATCGACTCGCAGCGGCGTCAGATCTACACGCTGGGGCGGTACCTGGACTCGAGCGTGCGGAACAGCAAGTCCCTGAAGAGTGACTTCTACCGCTACGATGTTGACCAAGCCACCTGGACCCTGCTGAGCGAAGACACGGCCGCTGACGGAGGCCCCAAACTGGTCTTTGACCACCAGGTAACCCAAACTGCCAAAAAACTCGGCGATGCAGACTACTTCGGATGTCTTGCCTAAACGGCTAACCTTTTATTGTTTTAAACTTATTTTTTGCGGCGGATTCCGGTAATTTTCAGATTTATTCAGGACTAGCTGGGAAGGGGTGAAGAAGCGTGAGGACACATTGAATACTTTGGAGTGCGTTGTCTTAAAAGACTGAGCTACTGTGCCGCACAGAAAACCTGCACTAACTGCGTCAAGACTTCATTTTTAGGTTGGAGTAAAATATCCTACAGCAGTGGTTCTCAAACTTTTCATACAAAGTACCACCTGAAAACTATTCAGTGGTCCAAGTCCACTATGATGACTGAAAAACTACGCTGTCAAATGGCAGCAGTGGCTCCCAGTCTAATGGAATGTACAGGGACCGCTGAAGTGGGTTTGCGTTAGCACAACAGTTTGCCGTGCGGGAAACCCGGGATCGCGTCCCGCCTCGGGCAGATTATCAAATCATACTTTCATGATATAATCTCGCAGTTTTGGAACCACTGTCCTAGGGAGTAGAGATCTCCTATTTTACTTTATAAGTTGAGTTGTGTTCAGATATCATTTGTGGAAAATATTTGGTGGATCTTCAAACATCAAAGCACTTTTTTTTTTCCAGCCCGCTCAGGCAGTTGTTTTCAAGCTTTATTATTAGGGTTAGCGGAAACGGGTGAAGATGCGTAGGAGACGTGCGGGAAATATGTCGGTGGTGAGATTCGAACCACCAAATCAACACCGCCATTGAGGCATATGCATTTTTTCCAGCGCTCTGCCTAACTGACTGAGCTACTGGGCAGCACCAAAGCACATTTTTTTTAGTGTTTAAATGGTTGGCCCTGAAAGACTTGATGAGTCTCTGCATGTGTGTATTTTTTTAGATGTGCATGGACTCTGAGAAGCACATGATCTACACGTTCGGCGGGCGCATCCTGACGTGCAACGGCAGCATGGAGGACAGCCGGGCGTCGGAGCCCCAGTTCAGCGGCCTGCTGGCGTACGCCTGCCAGGCGGGCACCTGGAGCCTGCTGAGGGACGACTCGTGCAACGCCGGGCCCGAGGACGTGCAGTCACGCATCGGACACTGCATGCTGTTCCACACGGTGAGACGCCTCACCTTCACCTGCTGGTGTAGGGCTGTATACTTTCCATGACGGGTAGAAAATCTGGAATTAGCCTTTTTTAAAGGAGCACTTGCCAAGGTTTTCCAAGTGCCTTGAAACTAGATGGGTGCAGTATACTGGACATGTTTCAAATTGCAGCCAACAAAAGGGCTATTGCAGGTAAGGTTGAATTGTATTGTGTCATTCAACTTCATGTCCATTATAGGACGTAGTTATGCTGCCATCTGCTGCCGATTGATAGCATGTTTACCATGGATAAATCAATTGAAGACTTTTAAACTGACAATGTTATGCAAATATTGCTCCTTGCCTCGTCTAACCGCAATAATACCCTCAACCTCAAAATGGTTGCCGCCGCCAAGCCATGAGGCCACCGTGCAACAGCCCTATTTAGGCAGAGATTCAAAAAGGTGCAAAGTGTGCCTTCAACTGAGCCGAAGGGCACAAATATATCCCTTTTACTTCAAAATACACTTATTTGGGGTCGGTATCTGAGGGTTCAGACATCATGAAAATGGGAAAAAAACTTTCCTCTCAGTCTTTTAGCAATGGTGCCCCCTGTTGGTCATCATTAGGATGTACAACTGGGGGCATCAAAATACATTCAAACCAAAATGCATGTATTACCAATACCAGATAAATGTATAGATGTCAAATCAACATTTGATCTTTTTCTTTATTACTGCAATATAGACGTTCGGGGGGGTACTTCCGGTGTCTGAGCGCCACGTCCTGTGTCATTTAGTTCGCTGTGTTTTGGGGAATTTTTCCATCATGTATATTCGGTGGGAACACGCACCTACAGTGTTATTTAAAACGGATGGTGGTAACTTGCGGTGTGCTATTCCACACCCAAATGCTCTCGTGCGGATCTGTGACCCACAAATGCATGATTTTAATAATCGGTGCAACTCGTTCCATTTTCTCATTCCTTTTGGAATAACTATAAGAAGCAGCCAGCCCATTGGTCCAGAAGAACATGTGACCACTCGTTGAGTAAAGTTAAGTCGGATTTTGACTGTATTTCATCAATATTTATAATATAATATCTGCGGTTCAGGCGTGCTCCGTTCCGATCCGAATTTCGGATCAACGGTGATCCGTTGCACCCCTAATTCTTGAACACTGATGTTGGCTTACAAACTGTGCAACACCACATAGCAGGGAACTTGTTGATGGCTGCTGGTGTCAGAAGTGTAGCCACTCTAAATGTACCTGCGTCTTGTCCCCTCAGAGGAACAGGTGTCTGTACGTGTTTGGTGGACAGAGGTCCAAGACGTACCTCAATGACTTCTTCAGCTACGCTGTGGACGCCAACCACGTAGAGATCATCTCCGACGGCACCAAGAAGGACTCTGGAATGGGTACGGAATAGATGACGGATTTCCATCCATCTTCATCTGCGCCTTGCTCTGCCCCGGGGTCTCGTCACAGTGGGACAATGACGGATTTGTCATTGTTATTATTTTGTTTTCGTTGACTGCAGTTTAGTGTGAAGGGGCATGAGAGCGCGGAGACTAGCGGACCTTCAGTATATGACCGTGAGGGGCTGGATGCGTGCAGGGGTCCCGATTGTCATTATTTACATGTGCATCATGCTTACTGTATTTCTTGGACTATAACCTGCAGTTTTTTCCCTATTATTTTGGACTGAAGGGGTACATGTGTGGGGTGTGTTCTTTATGGTAATTCACACTTTTAAATGGAGAATCCAAAAGCACTAAGAAAACGCAAGTCGGTGTCATTCGTAGCATAGCAAGCCACTTAGCTACAGGAGAGTATAGCGTCACACTCCAGACTTTTCAAACAACGGTGCACCCTTTAATTATGGATTATTTGTATTATATTATATAATACTGACCTCAAATTTATTTATTTCATGGTGCCCTGCCAAATACCAGCAGAGACTGTTTGTTACTCTACCACACCATTTGGGGGCAATGGCGGTCTATAAAATCTAAATTCAATTGGTTGCTAGTTATGTAATATGAATTAATCTTTTACTAGATCTTTTGTGATACTATTACAGGTAGTGCTTCTAGCTAGTATGCTGTTTTCATAACTGTTAATTTGTGTGTTATTTGCATCATCTTCTCAGTAAGAACATGTTAATGTGGCGCACAATGGAAATATGTTATGCAGAACATTTAAATGTGTTGTTGAATGTAGCCCTAGTCTACTGTGAATTATGAATAACAAATTGAAAGCAGAGCTAATGTGATGTTCCCCACCAGTCCCTATGACGGGCTTCACCCAGCGAGCCACCATCGATCCAGACCTCAACGAGATCCACGTCCTGTCCGGGCTGAGCAAGGACAAGGACAAGAGGGAGGAGAACGTCCGGAACTCCTTCTGGATCTACGACATCGCTCGCAACAACTGGTGGGGGACGGACACACACACACACACACACACACACACACACACGTTTGCAACAAAGTGTAGGTTAGGGATATTTCTTATGCCTTGTATTTTTATATATTGTTATGCCTGATATCCCCAAAATGTGATAAGTTTTGAATGGATGGATTTGTCCCAGATTCAGGCTGTAGGGTTGGTTCATGAAATCATGTGTTTTTTGGAGGGCAACAATGGCTGATTTTAAGATGGCCACCTTTTTTGTTTGGTCCATAACTTCTGACCGGTTGGATCGATTTGCTCCAAATGTATTTAACTTTGTCTTCACAATAGTAGTTTGGTTTCAAGATGAGGCATATCTGTTTGATTTCATATGAAGCATAAAATATTTCACGATGGCTGACTTTTTGCTTTGTGCGATTTGCACGTTACACTTTTTGTGTCCTGAACATTTGCACAAAATTCTGTATGCTAACACTCCATAACAGTTGAGATTTTTGAGTTAATTGAGATGTGTCAAGATTATTTGCATTTGTCCCAAGGGAAATTTGTCTTGGACATACATATGTCACATAGGATACAAAGCATGATGCAACAAAATGGAAAACATGCACCTCTTTTTCAGAGGCAAAATTGCATATTGATATTATGCAGTGTATTTGTCCATGTAAAAACATTAAAACGGTTTATCTGATTACTTGATGAATTGATAAAGATTAATCAAATACTAAAATACCACTGTAATAATAATAGTGAGGGCTCTGAATGACAGGGTGTAACCCTAAAAACCTGTGCCAGGTCGTGCGTGTATAAGAACGACCAGGCGGTGAAGGAGACCTCCAGTAAAGCCTTGCTGGAGGAGGAGCCCTGCCCCCGCTTTGCACACCAGTTGGTCTACGATGAGATGCATAAGGTACACACCAAGCCAACACCCGCGTGTTGCATTGAAGCCATAGACTGTATATAAAATAGACGAAGCGTGCATGACGTCATAATATTGCTGTGAACGAACTCTGGTTGTGCCACCGACTGTGTCATTGGTACCCGTATAGCCGGGACAAGGAAAGAGAGAGCTATACAGTGAGTGAGTGAGAAGAGATCCTATGGCAGCTGAAATAAAAAATAAACGCCTAATCTGACGTTTGTAAAATTAACCGATAATTATCCCCGCAATATACGTTAAAAAAAATCAATTACAAAATATCTTTAAATAGGTTAAAACAGACTGCTAAGATTGGAATATTTGCATTGCAATTCCCATAGGCCTCGGTTTTCTGAGACTAGGCTCCACCAGCCTGAGGCCCAGACCACGGACATCAAAACGAACGCGGTGTCCATTTTTATATCCCGTCTATGATTGAAGCCCACTTCTTGGGGACATCCTGCAGTATAATTTCAGCCACTAGGTGCCAGTGTAAGCTGGACCCTCCCCTCGATTGGAACGTTTAAAAAACATCCAAACATTCATATTTAATGCAAGCGTTTTGTTGTTGCTTTGGTTTGAATCCATACATATTTTCGCAAGCGGTCACATGTTTTACTTATTTGTATTTTTGCGATTGGCTGTTGACATTTCTGAATATTCACATTTCTGAATGGGGAAGTCAAACTAGTACTCAAATGATGACAAAAATTGATCTCAACTCCAGAACTTTTCAATGGTAATTAACTTTAGCCCAACGTCAATGACCACTCTTCCTCTTTCAGGTGTTACAATTGTTTGCATGTTTTCTGTGTTTGTGTCTGTGTGCGTGTGTTTGTCTGTGTGTTTGTGTGTGTGCCTGTGTGCGTGTCTGTGCCTGCGTATCCAGGTGCACTATCTATTTGGGGGAAACCCGGGCAAGTCGTGCTCCCCCAAGATGCGTCTGGATGACTTCTGGTCCCTGAAGCTGTGCAGACCCTCCAAGGAGTATCTACTGCGCCACTGCACTTACCTCATCAGAAAGTACAGGTATATTGCAGCACCACCTGGTGGGAAAGAATATAAAATTAAGTTTCTTTGGCAAATGGCCTGTTTATTTTTGCAGCATTTTTAATTGTATTTTTTGTTTAATCAAAATACAGAACTCTCAAATATTTTTACAAATAAGATGCATAACCTCAACTACAATTCCATGATATTTCCTTGAACATGTAATCTTTGTGCTTATGACTGAAGTTAGTCTAATCCAATCACTTCCTTGACAAAACTAACTAGTTTTCCAGTCCCTGTAATGAATCAGAGTAAATTAGTTATTGTAACATACCCAAAGATGAGCCCGGCTGTTTGGAGATTACCATGCCCCCATCTCTGACTCGGCATACACCTGAATGTGGGTCACAAATTTCCTTTCCATGGTCTTTCTCTGCTACAAGTAATTACCTGCTACTATGTCATTTTACTCTACTTCTTCACCTAACTTTAAAAGCTTTGTTGAGCCCATCTGAGCGCGCCTTATATGACCATAGTTTTAAAGATCTGCTTTCATTTATTGGTTGAATCAATTTGTGCAGTTTTTTCTTTTCCATGTAATCTTCGTCATATGGGTTCAAGGCCGTATAAGACCACTGAAATGTGTTAGATTTGGAGTTGATGTGTAGCGGTATTCGCTTTAACATAAGTTGTTCTTACCAAATGCACCCCAGCCTAGTTCTATTCTATGTTTTGAGTTGAGAGTAAACTGTGTCCAACCTTGTGTATGCTTGTATATACAACAGGACAAATGAAGCTGATTGTGACTGTTGTGTATAATGTTTGACATGCTCCAGGTTTGAGGAAAAAGCCCAGTCGGAGCCTCTAACGGCCCTCAAGTATCTTCAGAACGACCTCTCCCTCACTGTGGACCATGCAGACCCACAGGAGATCAAAGAGGTGTGTGTGTGTTTACAAACTAAAAACACCAACCCCCCCCCCCCATTCCAATATGCTGTAGGTCCAATGGGAGGATCTGAATCATTGGAGAAGGCCAGCAAGAAACAAAATATTCCCAAACATCTGACAGAAGTGCCTCCCACTATCATTTGGAAACAAGTTAACATGGTCTGTTAAGATTGGGAAAGGTGATGTGACGGGGCTGGTTTGACTTCTAGGCTGTAAAGGCATTACAATTGCTTATTGTTATTGTTATTATTAGCTCAATAATGCATTTAAATTACAACAAAGGAAAACATCTGAAATTGTGTAATGAACAAATAACTTTGTCCGTAGTTCCAACTGCTTCCATCGGCTCTCTTCAAGTCCAGCTCGGACTTCATCCCACTGGGTAAGTACTGCAAACTGGCTGTGTGTTTCAGTGTGTATTTTTCTTAGGGTGCTGTAGTTTGAATGTATTTTTTGTGATCCTTCTAAAGACAATTATGTGAATGCCTTGTGACTGACCTTTTGCCATTATTGCCTTCCATGTTTTCAATCTGCATGCCTGCATCCTTGTCTTGTTTGTGGAAGACATTCCCAGAGCCTCCTCTATAACTGTTTTTAACTGTTGTTTCTCCCTGTGCCCGGGACTCGACGCATCATAAATGTACAGATAATTACGTACCTTTTTGTCCAAGTAATCCTCAATAGCGCCCCCCACTTTTTTCTGTAGTATTGCTCCGTTTCACAGCATTTCATGCGAACATCTACTGTGCCATTTCTTTTTGATGATGACCTTCAATGATTTAATCTTCCAAGGATTTCTGAAGAACACTAGCAGGAAGTGGGGGCGGGTCTCCAGTGTGAAAGGCTTGCATGACAGGAAATGTCCCCCTTGTTTCCCCGGCAGGTTTCTCCGACGTAGACCAGACGTACGCCCAGCGCACCCAGCTGTTCGACACTCTGGTCGGCTTCTTCCCAGACAGCATGACCCCGCCCAAGGGTAACCTAGTGGACCTCATCCCGCTGTAGCACTGCCCCTCCCCTCCTCCCTCTCGTAGTCCCCCACCCATCTCCTCTGCTACCCACTCCCTGCCCCCCCTCCCATCCTCTGGACAGTGTGGGAGGGAGGCGGGAAGCAACCAATTCTGCGGTGTTTGGACAGCAAACAGCAGCGACGTTGACTATTGGAGTGGCCAACAGGGCCAGTAACTGGAGCCTAACATAAGTAGGCGACGGAGATCCATCAAGGTCGTATCCAGAGTCACTTGGGCGGTTGCCATGAGTCGCATGCTCCGAGCCGCGCTGCGGACCTCTGGTTCCGCCACATGCCGGCGCTGTCTTGCACCGGTGCCGGCGGACACCCAGTCTCCTCTCCTTCCTGATATTTCTCTACATCCTGGCTCCATGTTCTGCACTCTCATCAGCTGCTCTCCAATGCAATGGCACGCGGCCCGGTGACGCTGGAGCGTCTTCAGCCTCTCGTGAACCCTGCCAGTAAACCTCCAAGGAGTCTGAGACTCTTGCTCTTCATGGTAGGACTCAAGACGCTGGCTGTCGTGGCTATCACTGTAGCATCAAATGACCAACCTTTTTATTTTATTTTTTACCCCGGTTCTCTTCTATTCTGCCCAATGCTTTTACATGTTTTTTTTTTTTTTTTCCCATTCGCCAGTTTCGTTCTTGGAACCTACCTAAGGGTCAGTGGACAATTTCCTTCCCACCTCTAGATGTATTATAGTCTTTTGCCTCTTGGTCTATTTATTTTTTTAACAACATTCTCCCCCAGGAAGAGTGGTGCGTGTGCCTAATGAAAGCAGCACGGGTACTGGCAGGACGGGCGGGGTGTGCCAAGCGTGCCGCAGCCATCCACCGAGCTTCGTAGCAAAGCAGTGGTCAAACTCAAAGCATTGTGTTCGGAGCAGCACTGACTGCACGCCCAACCCTCGGCCGAAACCGATCCGGAACAGATGTTTCCAAGAACTTCTTGTTTTGGAACAAAAAAATGTAAGAATTGCCTTTTTGTCACTGTGCAATGAAAGTTGTGATCGAGTTCCTTAGGAATGAATTGAACCTCCGAGATCATTCGTACTTCCTTGGGTTATCAGAGCTGTACGTCTTGGTGCAGTGCCTGGTGCCGCTGTGGAAACGTGGACGGCAGCAACGTTAAGCCAAGCAGAGCTTGACCTGGGACTGGTAAATGGCCATCATAATTGTGTCCGGATTTCAACCACACACAAACACCGTCCTCCTTACTTTTTAATCACTTTTTGCTGTAACAAGCCTCTTCAAAGAAGGTGGTTGGGAGGATGCTCTCTCGATAAAGCATTCAATGATCTCTCCTGCACCCTTTCAGTTTTTCCTTTACACATGAAAGCAAAAGTTCCCGGCAACGCACTTCCAAGTAGCATCGGGGACGCCCCCTGTGACGCATTCGTCTATTTGTTTCCTTTCGTCATAATAGAAGGCTAGCCGAGGGAGTCGGCCCTATGCCTTTCATCAACTCTCTTGTGGTTTTTTCCAACTTCTAGTACGCTTGCTTTGAAGTCTGAACGATTTTGTCTGTGAGTTTGTGTGTGTAAAGATGTTTTTTTTTTTTTTTAAATGAAATGTCATTCAAATTCCGATCGTGAACCGGATTAGCTGTCCTTCAGGGCTGCACCTAGAAGAAAAACTCTGTAGTTGTTCATTGTTCGGCCCCTACCTTGCTCTTGGTCAAAACCATGCAGCACTAATTTGTTTTGCGTTAATTTTTTTTCTCTCAGACAACCGCTGTCAACGCCATCTTTTAAGAATGTATTATTATTTTTGGACAAAACCGTGCAGCCGTGCTGTTAAGAGTCTACACTCTGCTGCCTCTAGTGGTGTTACCGGGAGTGGTATCACATGCTGCTTGCATGAATTTAAGTTTTTTTGTAATTATTATTGTTATTATTATTATTATTATTATTATTATTTCAATTTTGTTTTTCTATAGGATTCGGTTGGGGACATTGGCCTAGCAGTTGTTTGTTACATGGAGATGGCTGCGAAATCATTGACCAAAATCACTTTGACAGATCTCGTCTGATCTGTTACTCATTTTCAAATTTGATCAACAGAGACTCCAATCCGAACAGTAATTCTAGCTCTTCAGTTCAGTTCCTTTACTTTTCCAGCCCAGACATTGCTCTGCAAATGCAAGAATTGCAGTTAATCTGTCCAGAATTGATCATGGGCAGGGACGACAAATTATGGGCAACTACAAATTCCTACAAATGGATGGCTGTTTTTTCCCCTGCTCTTTGTGTTTGTGGCCATGCATTTCACCATGCATAAAGGATTCCTTTTAGTGTTCAAATGGAATAGAATATGCCATCTGCTCACCCTGTGCAGTTTTGATCAATTTGGAGCATGTCCACTAATTTTGTATCCACTGATCCACCCTCCATCGAGCACGCTGTTGGGGCTATATTGGTCTACTGACCATGCCGCGTACCACACACACATCGTTTTTCTTGCCAACTTGGTACAAAATCGACATGGATTAAATGCGTCCAGCCCACGTCTAACATACAGACCAAAATATCTGCGTCGTAAGTAAACCTGGAGTCATTTAAAGGAAGTGGTAAAGGGTTGCATTGGCTGTGACCAAGTTAGTGTTGTCTGTATGGCCTGAGCATTGTTTTGAATGAACGTTCTTTTTAAAAAGATTATTTTTAATCTTTGAGCAGAGTTTATAAACATGTTGATTAGCTTTGCAATGTGTGTTTTTTTTTTGGGGGGGTGGGGGGAGTGTGTGTTTTTTTTTTTTGTTTTTTTTATTCACTGGGCAACTTGGGATGCATATTCAATTGTTGGCTGGCCACAGTTATTGTTTTTTAATCATTTGGCACTTGGTAGAAGAATAATATAAGATTATGAAGGCGTGCATACTTTTAATGTGTGCGGTAGCCGGGGCATGCGATCTGACGCGATATGCAAAAAGTTAATGAACATGCTACAAATGTTTCTTTTACCAAGTTTAAGGAGTCGTATCGTCATGATGTTACAGGGTGTTTAGATGGGTAGATTTAGAAGAAGAAAGTCAATTTTGTTTGTTCACGGGGGGTGGGGGGGGGAACATAGCAGACAGCACTCGATTGTCTTCATTGGTTACTGCATAAAGATATGGGGGGAGAAAAAAACTAAAAATTAATGAAATGACAACTGAAAAGACATCATTCTCCCGGCGAATTGCACTAGACGTAGACTAGAAGTAGTAAAGGGACACCTCTATAATCATGAAACATATCGCAATGAAGATCTTTTTAACTAGGGGGTAAAAAAGGCCGCGAACCAAGTCCTAGCATTTTCTGTCGACTGTTTACTTCCCCGTTTGACCGAAGCAACTTCTCAGTTCCATTTGCCAAATGGAACACTGATTAAAATGTTTAAAAATTGTGATTATTAATGCTTGGTTATGCCCAATGTCTGTATTGGTGATGTGCTGAAAAATAATTGTATTAATATAGAACCAGTATTTACTTTCCAAAAGCAATTTAAATAGCTTTCAACTTTGAGTTTCCATTCTGGATTTGCTTAGATTATGATCGGAACACAAGACTGAGTTTCTTTATGTGGCTTTGGTTGATACTTGATGTACTGTCAAGATCCACAATTTTAATCTTCAAATCTATAGGCAGATTTGAAGAAAAAAAATGGAAGTAGTCATACGATCTGTTATCCAGAATAACTGCAGTATAGCATTGAATAATTATGGCTAATTCGGTTATTATAAGCTATGTCTGTGTAAAACATTGATATAAAATATGAAATGAAATAAGAGTGTCAAAGACAAGAATCTGAATGTATAGACTTCCAAAATCAGAATTGCATTACATCTATAAAGTCTTGTAACGCAGTCGTTCAGAGTGTGTGTTTTACATCACAAAAACAGTCACCCATGCATCCATTTAAAAATGTATTTCTACCTACAGGCTTGCCAGAAAATCTTCCAGAATGCTTTTCTTTCTACCTTTTTAACAGTTCTGTCAGATTGTATCATGAGTCATGCGTTCGATTCATCACACTAAACATTGAAGCATTCTAGATCAAAGAAGATCTTGTGCCACTGTAGGATTTGGTGGCAGAAAAAAAGTCACAACTTTCACTATAAACTCCAATATTCAAATAACATTTGAATGTTTTAAGTGTGCATTTAGGAAAACATTCAAATGTCTGCATTAATTTAAGTCTTCAGCACTAACCTCCGGTCTTGTCTCAATCAGTACTTTCATTGTTTTATTTGTGGCAAGACATCAACTTTAAATAATTAGAGAAAGCAAACTTAATGCCCAAATAGTTAACCCAATCACTAAATCAAACCACTTTATTCTCCACAAAAAATGTCTGTGTGTGTGTGCTTAAACTAGTAATGCAGCCCTGAATATAATGCAGGCCTGGAAATGGAGGCCTTGTTTTGCGAATCAGAGTAATTTATTGGAAAGATTTGTATTCTAGCCATTTTTTTTTGAGTGCCATTCAAATGATTCAAGCTGGTGGTGTTGTAGTTGAATGAGTCCCTAAGTTGTGGCACCAGTCTCCAAGACTCAATTTGGGCTCTTGGTAACATGGCAAGCCAAACCAAACTAATCATGCACGCATCGCTCAAACCTCCGTATGACAGCGTGAGCGATTTTCATTTGGTCTGGTTTGCCAGGCTAGGCTCACGGTGTGTTGGCTTCTGGTCCTTTGCCTCATCACTTCCTGCTTGAATCCAAACCTGTCCCAAAAGGTTAACTCACTCTACGTTCAACACCCTTTAACATTGATCCCCAGTACTCAGTCATTGTTTGCTGTGAAAAAGTTTTTCATCTTTTATATGGTTGTCCTTGTATTTATATAGTGATCTTCTGAAGGTTGGCCGGACTATTCTTTTGTCCCCAAACATAAAAAGATTTGTCAAATTTGGCTGGCCTGGGCCGTAGCCAGAAATGTAAATGACACTGAAAGGTTTGATATTGTCGGCTCTTTGAAGGCTTTTTAGTGTTGGGGATTTGAACGGGGTGGCATTGTGATTTTAATTTATTTTTTTCCATCATTGAAATTCTATCTGTTTCCCTTTTTTGTACAAGGGCTACAACAGTTCTCAAATCTTGCGTAAATCCGTCTTTCGGGTGTACGCAAGATTTGTTTCGAAAGATCTTTGGCATTTGTGTTACACAAAAATGGCAATCTAATAAGAAGTCTGCCTCTTTACACAAAGAAAAGAGAAAAATAGTTGGATTGACACCTATAAAGTTGGGCTTTAATGGTCTACATTAAGAAGTTAGTGAAATTGAGGGATACCATCTAGAAAGACAAGGGAACACCATCTCTTGACGGCCATAATATCACTTCAAACATAAAGCTTTACAAGGGTTTTTTAACGCGAACTCTCACCACTTGTCATAAACAAATACCATATGATTTGGTCATTGTTCTGAACCAACTGTGCAGTGTTGGTTTCCGTTTTTTTTTTTTTTTTTTTTTAATGAAGTGACAATTTATCCTCACTTGATGCAGAAGTGAAAAGTCTGTATGAAAAAGACATTTGCCTCAAACCCTCACCGGTTCCTTGCCGGGTGACTGCAATTGGTACACCCAAGTGGAGTGTAGCAGAAGTGTGTCACGGGAACCACTGACTGTACGTAAATATATATATATTGAAAAAAAAAATGAACTAAAGATGGCGGTGTACATAAAAGTGTATATACAAACTACCAATAAAGATTGTATTTTGTCCAAGGTTTCCAGATGCTTCCTTCCAGTCTAGTGTCACTTTTATTTGTTTTTACTCCGTTCCTTTTGCTGGTCGCACTGTTCACCAAAATCGTTCCTTGTGGAAAATGACCAATGACCGTCCAAGCTAAGCAGACAAGTCGCTTGGTAACCATGGGAACCTGTGTTTACACAAAGGATAGCTGCTCAGTAACCATGGACGTTTTTTTTTTCTTTTATGAGAAATGCGGAGGTCTTTGCTCATCAACTTAACCAAACACTGGTAGTTATGGGCCTATGGATAATGTTTAATTAGCAAACTCCAACTTTATGAAATAAAAAAAAACATTCTGGAGCACAAACCAGAACACCTTTTTTTTTTAAGTTATTTTTTGGGCGCAAGCGCCATTCTTCTTTATTGAGAGAGCGATAGTGACGGGGTTAAATCATATAAAATCGTTTTGGTTTTCGGAGCCCTGCTTCTGAGTAAAAGGGTTCGGTAAATACTGCGCATCCATTTTTGGCATGGATGAATGGGGGTTAAGAGGGTAGAGAATGTGGGAATTCTAAACGCACCAACAGGAAGTTGATGGTGCATTCGCAAAGAGGCTGACGACACATGACAAAAGTTTAATTAAAAGCTTGTGTTTACTATAGAAGGCATACAGGCAACAATGATGTTCATTTACAAATTCCAGTGTATCAGACCTCCTGTGGTGCCACCTTAAATATACAATAAAACACACACACATACTGGTGGCACAGTTACACACATTCACAGCGACACACACATACCAAGGTAATACAGCGACAGCGAAGAAAGGCACGCATACAGACACATACTCCATCACACACAGCAGCAGACACACACACGCATCACACAGGCTGGTGGTAATCAGCCTGGCGCGCCAGAACCAATGCATCGTCCACGCATCGCACATCATTGGACACTTGCAAACGTCTAGTGATGTGCGATGCGTGGACAATGTGTTGGTTCTGGCTTGCCAGGCTAAGTGGTAATAATAGCAAACACGCATTAACGTGAAGGCACATTTAAAACTTCAAGATGCAATTTGCCGTTTTCTTGTAGACAATTAAGCGGGAGGGGTTTATTCCAAAAACTGGTTTTTCATCTTTTTCTGATGGAGAACATTTTGAAACATGGTCAAACTTGGACAAATATCCTCAAAACATGAAATGTGTTTTGTATAATTAATTGGTACCTAGACTCTCACTAACAAAAACTTGTCAACTACGGCCTTCTGGATGCATTGTCTATGTGAAATCAAGGCACAGAAATGTGTTGTTTTGGCTGATCCTGAAGCATTTAGGTGTGTATACGTTGAAAATACAGATACACATACACACATACACAGACACACACGCACAGCAATTTCCAGAGATTTGCACTTGTAGGTGATTCTAACACAGTGCCCGACAACGTGAAAAAGAATAATAATAATATGTTGTCTGCAGACAGTGGATTGTAAATTATAAAATATAAATACTTAACAGGTGAAAACATCCGATTGGCTGTGGTGTTCAATCAATCAAACAGACCCAGTTATTCCCACCCACCCCTCCAAGCCCAACCCAAGTTTCAGAGCACACGTAATGCGGCAGAAATGCTCACACTCCCCACACTTGATTTTGTTGAGCAGAATGAAATTTGAAGCTATTCAATCATCTGCCGGTGTGCAATGATCCACAGAGCAGTGCAGACCCCCGTCTGCTGAATCTAAAACCCTAAAAACTACCGACCGCCACCGATAGCCAACAATTGAATGAATGGGCTGACTACGCGGTCTTAAGCCTAATTCACACTGCCATTGAATTACGTGGGAAGCTCTGGTAATTCACAATTACCCCCTGACTTCTGCGTTATTTTGTCGTGTGTTCTGACAGAATTGGTAAAAGCATTATGACGCATGTGCCGTATTTTTGCTTGCCCACACGTGTACACACATACACAGACTTCACTCTCACACACACGCACGTGTGTGCGTGTATTAACAAAGTTAAACTAATTCTGAATTCAAACCATTGTGGTGTTTTGCCGAATCGCAGTAGGTAACTCTGTGGAATTATTAATGAAACAAATGAAACTCAGGCGTCCTCCGCAATTATTCCATAGGTAATAAAAGTACAGTGTGAATTGGGCTTTATTCTTTACGATATTTCAGATTCCTATCCTTTACGATAGATTAGCCTACTCTATCTACTTCACGATAGTTTAGCTCACTATCCACTATTTCATACACAGTCGTGTGTTGTCAATTGACGCCCGGCCAAGTTCAGCGCAAAGGGGTTTGATTTCAGCTCTCTTCTCCCCCCCTGTTAATTTTTCATATCACAAACACTGCTGAGTAACGACTATTTACAGTGGTCCTGCACAAAAACACAAAAGGAGAACAAACAAACAAACAACAAAAAATAGAAACATACATTTCAACAATCTTCAAATTCCGACAGTCTCTATAACGTAGCTTGATCAGTGTGAGATGCCCTGTGAGGACATGGAGTAAAGCATAACAATAAGGGTCGTTACTGATGCATTACTGATATAATTGAAATGTGTTGGTTATTTATAAAAATAAAAAAATACAAACAAATTCTTACAGTTACCTGTTGAACATAACAATTTCTAATCAGTAAGCATTACTTTTAGCTACTTATATTAGTTTTAAATAAAGTTTGCAGCTATACAGTTGAGAAAATTGAGTGTTGAAAAAAAAAAGAAAAAGAAAATCATGTGTTATAATTGTCAGCCAAATATCAAAAAGTAGAATAGAGTCTTCTAATTCTTCCTAGATTCTGTTGCATTTCTATAGCTTGGCCTAACTGGGATGCTTATTCTGCACCAACGAATGGTGAATTGATTTTTTTATTGAATAAGTTGTACTATAGTTTTCCAGTTCATTTCATTCATGACCAGCAATGCATTAGGTAGTGACCCTCCTGGCAGACATGGACTCCTCGCTGCTGATCTCATTCCTTCCTTGTCTGCTTTTGATTGTTCCATGCTTCCTTCTATAGAACCGTGTATTTGGGTTGGTTCCTTGGACCCGGGGGCGCAGCACTGCAACGCCCTCGGGTCCAAGGAATGTACAGCCTGACTCTGTGTTGCTCCTCACCGTTTGGCTTTGTCAAAATCGAAACCAACTTTTCGAACCACGGCCAGTTTGACGTAACGTCAATGTTACGTTGACTGATAAGGAATTTCAGAGGCTACAAATTTGTGTTTAGAGCTTAAAATCCCCGTCTTCATATCATAAGATGTTATGCTTCGATGTCATCAGGAATATTTATTTGCATCAAAATAAATTATGAAAATAAGTCTAACCTCTAAAAATAACCTTTATACCCCCCACAATAAGCCTAACTGCAATGTAAATTGTATAATAAACAAATTACTTCATTAAGGACATTGGGCACAAGGGTCTGCATAGGCGTAAGTTGGTTTTGACTTGCTTAAAAACCACACCACAATAGTTCCATTCAAGATAAAGAATGTGGAGGAGAAACAGATTGTCCCAAAATGCTAAACACTGTTAAATCACATGTTAAACCACTTGTTAAACAGTGAATTTCACATCACGTTGTCTGTGACAAGGTGTTCTCACACAGAGATCAAACGGGTCTACCTGGCATCATTGTGATTATCATATGTTACATATTAAGGCACAGTATTTATCCACAGTGTCTCGTGGATTCGTCCAAAATGTTGAATTTGCTTTTTGGCAATGATTTCGGTTTTCTGGGTGATAGAATCTGTCTACTACTCTGAGGTTTGACAATGTGTGTAATATCCGGAGATGTGACCAAGTCCCTCTTTCAAGTCTCAAGTCTCAAGTCCTTCTTGGGCAAGTCAAGTCAAGTCCCAAGTCAACTCCAAGTCAAGTCATCATTAACATGCTGTAATTCTAGCTCCAGAATCTGGTTTTAATAAAGTAGAAAAAAAAATCAAACGATGCTATTATAAAAGCAAAACTATTGCTTGCTTTTTACTTAATTAAAATGAGATTCCGGAGCTAAAATTACAGCATGTTAATGATGACTTGACTTGGAGTTGACTTGGGACTTGACTGGACTTGCCCAGGAAGGACTTGAGACTTGAGACTTAAAAGAGGGACTTGGTCACATCTCTGGACTAATATCTATCATAAACCTGGGATAGTGTTTGAATGGAGAGGACCCCGGAAACGATCATTCCATGTGCTCATAACAGGCTGTAACTTCCAAAACAGAACAGGCTAGAACTCCCCTTTTTCTAGTTCAATAAAGACATTTTTATGCTTGTAGTGTAGGCAAAATGTCTGCCCAGTCAACTCTCTAGACCAGCAGGAAATATCATGCTGCAGCCACAGGCATGTACCAGCTATCCGAATAAAGTTATGAAGTCTCTTCTTTACCTGGACAACGAAGTCTAGAATGTTCCCTTACAGACCATTCAGTAGAGCTATATATAGGCTACACTGGGATGTCATTGTCAGTGTCCCACATCAGAGGTCATTCAGTGCCAAATACAGTCAACCAAGATTCAAACCTAAATGCTATTCTGCGAAGCGCCTCGAGGCGACTTTGGTCACAATTTACAAAAATCTGTTGAGTCGAGAGTCAAGGACGAAACAAATTACTTTGGCAGACCTACAAGCACATTTTTTTTAATCAAAATGGCAATAATGGTTAAATTCCCTTTTCAGTTGGAATTACTTTGACAATGGTATCTGCTATCTTTGCTGATGATGTGATCTGTTTTGAGGTATGCAGAAATTGAACTGCATGGATACAGCTGATTTCAATATCATTGAAATTGATCTACTTGACACAAAGGTGAGCAATTTTTCGTTTTCATGTTTCTTTGTTCTTGAATGACCCGACAATTCTTTTTAAACGTCTCCTCTTTAGACTTGTCCACGTTGACAATGCTGTTGGCCATCCGTGTTCACCACCTGTGAGTGTAATTTTTGCCTGAAATGATGCTGTCTTCGCTAGGAATGTTGACGGCACAGTGCCGCAGTTTCGGCAGCCTCAGCGAGGAGCGCCTTTACAACTGTACTTGTTTGGAGAGACGACCGTGCAGGAGCCTTAGTCTCTCCTCGAGTGACCTCGCCCGGAGTGTTTGCCACCTGTACGACTGTACTCTCAAAAGGGTGTTGGTCGTACAGCCACAGTCAACTATTACGTCATGTGTCATAGTCTAAACAGGGATGTTCTATAAAGGGCACAAGTTGCCATTGGAGCGGGAAGTCTGGAGCTCTCTGGTGGAGCTGTTGCCCCCGCGACCCGACTACGGATAAGCGGATGAAGATGGATGGATGAAGTTGTGTAGGTAGTGGCCGTGGGTCGTGTTTGGGTGTGGTCCTCTTCCCACTGAGTCCTTTATCATTTTGCCGATCGCCCAGCAGTCGACAGACCGCTGTTAATGGAGCCCCGGAGAAGTTTGGATGGGGTAGGTGGCTGAGTGAGAACACTTGTGGTGGAAGTCAAAGAACGCCATGGATGGGAACTGCCTCTTATGTTATGATATGTATTACTTTGCTGATTACTAGACGATGAATCGGGGCTCCATTTGTGTGAGGGGTATGTCTGGCTAGTCCGACTTGCTGCTATTCCAAAAAATGTACAACCAAGGTTTATAATCTACATATTCAGCAGCCTGTAGAACAAGAATGTAAAATTCTGGTGACTGGCTTTTCTGTTTCATGGTGCATTATTGTAGATAAATACAAGTCTTTAGACTTTGACGCAGTCGAATGGCCATAATGCAAGTTTACTTTTATTTATTTAAACCCAGGTATACCTTTCTCAACTGCATTTTGTTTAAAAAATATAGTTGAATTGTTTGAATGTCCCACTCTTGTGGTGTTTGAGACTTAGATTATAAAAAGATTATAAATAAAGTCATATTCATAGCTGAAACTTTTACCATGCCATTCACCTGTAACCTCGTTGCAAGGTATTGCATGTTGCTGCAATGTAAGGTGGATTGCCTTAATGTGGGCTCTTTTTTGCAGCTTCCTAATGTGGGAAATTCCGTTGCTTAAGGTCGAACAGTGAATGTAGCGTTGAACAGTAAAACTTACATTACCATAGTTTGCTTTTACCGTAGTTTCACTGACATTCATTAGTTTAGGGAGGAGCCAGAGCCTCTGGATCTTAGGTGTCCCCACATTAGGCAGTGACCCACTTTAGGGCAATCCACCCTCCTTGTATTGTACCTTTTGTACTCTCTCCTCTGTACTTTCCACAAAGATACATATTACAAAAGAATGTGTACTATTACAAAAGAATGTTGTACTTTGGATACTGGCTTTCAGAGTAGCAGCAAGTTGGAGTAGCAAGGTTCTCAGCAGTTCTGGGTAGGTCGTCCGTGCGTTCTGACACGATACTACAGGGTCCGGCTCGGCCGACGCTCGTTGGGAGTAAACGGCTCGTCTTCCTGATCCCTACAAGTGCGTGTCCTCCTCCTCCGGCAGCATGTCTTTGCCCATCGGGTCCATGGGCACGATCCAGTTGTCGTTGAACTCTGGCTTCTTCTCCATCATCTCCGGATGTTGGCTCACCTCCATCACCTCCAAAGTCGGGTTGTCGTGGTAACCGTTCTCCACCGTGTGCAGCTCCTCTGTCAGGTGCTGTGCGGCCGGGCGTAGGGGAGAACAGTGAGATTTGTGTTTTGGAACATTATACTTTAGTCTGAATCTGAACTTTAATTTCCTGTTTCTTATGGCCAGTGCACACCAATGCAACTGTAAAGGTAAAGGTACTTTATTTCTACAGACATGTAGAGTGAAATTCATCCTTCTCATTTAATCCATCGCTGAGGAGCGGTGGCCAGCACGAGCAGACGCTGCCCGTGCCGGGAACTAAGTCACAGCCACCACACATATGCTGGGTGCAGGTGTCTTAGCGACTGCGCCACAGAGCCAGCACAAATTATAATAACTATTTTAACCATTTAATGTACATATAACCCACTGCGCTCAATCACAGTACATTTGCATTAGGAAAAACACCACATTGGCATCTGAGAATTTAGGCCAATAAAGAGCTTTCTCACACCAAAAAAGATCTTTACTGATTAGAGTGGTTTAGCTAGACATCCAAAGTTTAAGTAGGGTGGATTGCCCTAATGTGGGCCATTTTTTGCAGCTCCCTAATGTGGGACAGTCAGTTGCCTAATGTGAGACAGTGAAATGTAGTATTGAGCAGTTGAACTTGACATTAGACACATTACCATAGTTTGCTTTACCGTTGTTTCACTGACATTCATTGCTTTAGGGGGGAGCCAGAGCCACAGCAGCTTAGGTGTCCCCACATTAAGCAGTGGCCCACATTAGGACAATCCACCCTATTTCAACTTCTGTGTCTTCGCCCACGCCAGTTAACGTATCCTACCTGGTTCTCGCTGTACGGTTTCCGGTGATGTGTTGCATAGATCCCCAGGCCGATGATCATGGCAAGAAGAGCACCACAAGACGCCAGAATGGCGATGAGCGTGGTCTTATCTCCGGGATTAGAAGGAACCTTTTCCTGTTATAGTGCAAATGTCACATGCAGAGACTGTTGTTAAATACTTATACACAAATACCTGTGCACAGCAGGGCTTGAAAACGAAATGATTTTTAAAAAGTTCCATTCCGAACGGTTCAGGCAGGCCTATGTTTAATGTTTTCGTTCTCGGAACCGTTCCACATCCTGAACCGGTTCGGAATTCAAAAACTTTGTTTGTTCTTAAAGTTCCTTATATTGTGTAATGTTAAATTTAGATATAGTTTATACTAAATATATTTCATTGACTTTCACACTTCAATGCAACTGTATTAACGTGAAACCGGGTTTAAAACGCCCTTACACATCTGTCCACAAGATAGAGCCCCAGATGCATGGGGATTGATAACTGACAGTGGAAGTTGAAAGAATGCACAACCGAAAATAGTCTCCCAGACATAGGAAATGTTCAAATATATAGAGAACAGAAAAAACGTTTTAAACAAGTTTTGTGGATTTCTGTTTCTGTTCTGGAACAGTTGAAGAAATCTTTTTCCATTTCTGTTTCCACTCCTCATGTACAGTGTTATGAATATTTTAAAGGCAATATCCAGTACCCTTGGTGAGTTCAGATAGGGAGTAAGCAGACCGGCTGAATGGGTCTCAAGAGGTTTATTGAAACCCAAAATATATGAGGATGGATAAATCAAACAGCCAGTGACTGTCAGGATGTGCTATCTGGAAATGCCCATGTTTCACAGAAACGCTATCTAATATGGAGAAGTGATAGTACATGTTATCAGAACCAATGCATGTCTAACACGTCCAACACATCGAGCATGTCACATTATGACCTAATAACATGACCTGTTTTGGTAAGTTACATAAGTGCCTACGTGTGTACATGACAGTGAGAGGAAAACACATTTGTACTTGATCATTTCTATAACAACTGCTAGGATGTAGCATGTACTAATAATTCCATGGTAACCACTAAGGTAATTACCTCGTAATTATAGTAGAATTGTAGCGTGGAATTGTAATGTAGTGGGAAATGAGTAACACCAATTTGGCCTATCCAAGTGCGTATACTCCCGAAAACAAGGCAAAAAAATTGTTGACATCTAAAATCAAATCAGTTCATGAACCTACCCTTGAGCATTAATACACCGAATCTGGGAAAAATATAGTTACCAATTATTTGCCAAGCCGGTATAAGGTAACTAGTAGGTCGGCTCTGCTTAAAAGTGTCATTTTGTAATGTCAGGGTAATAAGATGATTAGTACTTACCACTATCATCTTAACTATTATTGTATAACTTTCTCTTTTCCTAACTACTATTCTCCTCCTAACTAGCGTAGTAAACTGTATCCCACTCATTGATTGTGCGAGTGTGTATTTTTCTTACCTTAAGCATCTCGGAAAACTGCCTATTGACCTCGGCTGCTGGGACTGTGTGGAGGATAGTAAAGGTTTGGAAAAGTTATTTACTAAAAATTGTAAAAGGTACCTTAATCATATTACCACCTTCTCAAAGTAAAGGCTTTACATTATTACATTTTTCTTTTAAATGTCTTTAATATAATCAAGTCAACAATTTCATAAAGTCCAATGATTTTTAATTTCTTCAGTTTACATTTCTTTAATTTATTTTGTGAAAAGTGGTGTTAGAAATGTGGCTGGGCAACATATTAAAGTCTACAGTATAAGGAGTTCTGCTGCACTGATCTTTAAAAGACACAAAAAAGGATTTTTCATAAACAAATTATTATAACAGGACATGTAAACCCAAACTCCAGGCAAATGTAACTCAAATCTAGATTGTATATCTGTTTTGTGATCTGATTACCATAATATGATTACATGTTGTCCATTACTACCCAACTCAATGTATTACTGTTATTGATTCACCTTTTTCTATTTAGTGTGGATTCATGTCTATTGACCTGCCTCTTAAAAATATCTGCCAAACCATTGCCTGGCGAGCCATAACCGACGAGTCGTCCACGCATCGCACGCGAATAGAACGGTCATTTAGCCAGTGTAACGTCTACGACGTGCGATGCGTGGACGATTCGTTAATTCTGGCTCGCCAGGCCAAGTACACTAGTGTACCCTGCTGCCAGTCCAGCACTGGCCCATACCTGGGCGCGCAAAATAGTTAAATAATAATAGATGTATGATGTGGTTATAAAAACAAGTTCAAATGTCAAATCGACCATATGGTCAGGAAAAAGAATATGGTTGAAGTGTTACCCTTGCTGATGATCTCGCCATCATCAAACACCCGCCGCCCTTCTTCGATCGTCCACTGGAGGGTGCACGAGCCTGTGCTCAGCCCCATCATCAGCCTGCGACACAGTGCAGCCATGTCCTGTCGCTCCCCGTCCTACCAGCAGAGGGAGACAAGACGACTTAGCAAAATAGTACTATAATTTATATAGCTTTATTTCTAGTCAGCTCATAAAAATACGTCGCAAAGTCCTAGTGTGACTTCTTGGCCAGTTGGAAAAGCGTCCTGCAGGGTTTCAAAAAGAACAATGGAGGTAGCCAAGGATGAACCGACACAATGGCCCTGGACATGATAAATATAAATGGGTGGATGGAGAATATAAATACAATTCTCTATTAGTCCAACAATGGACCTGTGGGTGTGATGTCATTCTCCCACTGGGTGGGTAGGGCCACGAGCTAACCACTTCCTGCCATCGGTTGGAGTGTCTATGGGCAATATGTCTATGTGTGTGCGTGTGTGTGTATGTGTGTGTGTTTCAAAGGGGCTTTGGACGTTGTGCATGCAGCGTTTGTACCTACTGTGTGTGTGTGTGTGTGTGTGTGTGTGTGTACGTATGTATGTGTGAGAGAGTGGATCATATGTATGCGGGAGAGAGAATGGTGTGTATGTGTGTTTGTATCTGTGTGTGTGTGTGAGTGTGTGAGAGTTTGTGTCTGTGTGTGTGTGTGTGTGTGTGTGTGTGAGAGAGAGAGCGAAAGAGAGAAGATGGTGTGTATTTGTATTTTGTATATGTGTGTGTGTGTGTGTGTGTGTGTGAGAAAGTGTGAGAGAGTAGATATATGTGTTTGTGTGAAAGAGAGGATGTGTAATCGTGTGTTTGTATGTGTGTAGGAGTGAGATTGGTTTTGTGTACGTGTGTGTGTGTGTGTGTGTGTGTGTGTGTGTTGCACACCGTCTGCATGTAAAGACCACCAGAGAGTGTGAGAGTGATAGTTGCAGAGAGAAACATGCGCCTATAGAAAGTGCGAAGCTCAAAGGACGATGAATTTCCACATGTTTTGGAATTGCAACATCATCTCCTGGACCTTCTAACCGAGGGGAGTTCCCTGCATCGGACAGGGAGCGGGTGGGCAAGAGAGTGTTTCGTTGGCTCCTCAGTGAGTGCCTCTCTATTCCTACTTATTTCAACTAAAACCAGAGCCAGAGACCAAACTATGCTGACTGTGTATGAAATACGATGATTCACCTCTTAGTGACATCAATACTTAATTTAGCCTTAGATTGCGGATGGTGACCAAGGTCATAGGTTCTTAACACAGTGATGGCAAACGCCATGCAATCATAAGGAAACTTTATTGGCATTGCACATAAGACAATGGGGGAAAATGTATATATATATGTAGCCTAATGTTTATGCTAACTCTATCCCTCTCATTAAGGCTAAGCTTCATCCCATTTGACAAACACAGGGTTCTGCGCTACTAATCTGCCAAATGCTGGCGCTAACTGTTTAAGTTTAAATCGATTCTAGAAAGCAAAGTTGTCACACATTTTGGTTCCTGTCAGGTCTTGTCCCTGATTAGCAAATCAAACTGACTGAAGAGCCCCACTAATTAGGATCCGCTGGTCTTGTTTGCAGTGCACAAGAAGTGCCAAAACATGGAAGCAACGAATCGTCCACGCATTGCACGCTGCTAGACGGTACATTGGGTCTGGGCAAATCAGGTAGACGTCGTCGCACGTACACGGGCTGACTACTCAAATTATTCGAATCGAGACGTGGGCGGAGTTTGGTATGGGTGGCACGAGACGTGGACGGAGTTTGGTATGAGCAAGCGAGACGTGGGCGGAGTTTGGTTGTCACGTCGCCACGCCACTTGTCCCACCTACTGCACTGTGACTGGACAACAAGATTTGATTGACACTCTTTTTGGACATGTTTTTCGACCCTGGTTTTACCAGACCCAATGATCGTTTAAATTACATGCGATGCCTGGACGTTTTGTTGGCTCTGGTTCACCAGGATATCTAACTTCATAACTCGATGGATGGTCTGCACTTCTGGGATAGCTGAGGCAGACCAAAGAAGCGTTTGTTGCCCTCCCGCAGAAGACTGCAGGAGCTGGACTCAGAACGCGCTGGGAGCGTGAGTCGTGTGGGAAAGAGGAAACCAAGTTTCCAGTGAGACTGGAACTTTCTAAAAGCTCATCACGTTATCAGAGCGCCGCTGCTTCCTGGCTGCTTCCTGTTCCGGGCCGTGAGACAATCTCACGTCTAACCTTCTTCGCTGTCTGTTTGACACTTTATTGCCCATCACTATTCTTTCCGTTTGCAGCAGGAGTTAAGTGTGAATGTAGCTCAGTTGAAAGAACGGGAATGACCAGTAATCGGAGAGTTGATGGTTTGAATGCCAGCACCAACTGGCGAATGACAACATCGGAATTGTCAGGGTTGGGCAGTCACTTTTTAAAAGTAATCATTTATAGTTACAAGTAGCAAATAAGTAACACAATGTCATCACCACATTTATTTTAAATAGAACTTGAATACAATCAAGTCAGAAAGATTAAAAAACATTCAAAAGTTGGGGGGGGGGCTATAGGGCACATCCTTCCAACCCATAGGTCGAGCAGTGCCACGGGTTCCCATCCCCTCTCCGGCTTTTCTCCAATGTCTCCTCCCGATTCTTCACACAAACACTATCTCTCTCAATAAAGAATGAAAAACGGCACTTGCGCCCCCAAAATGCACATTTATGAGTTACAACCATGGCCTCAATTTGATTTATGTTCAATAAAGAAATGATTATGAAAGTGCATGAAAGCATACTCCGCTCTATGCGCGCAGCGGTCTAACCCACTGCGCCACAGAGCCAGCCCCAGAACATCTAAAATATTTTAACAAGACCAAAGAAGAAAAATGTGAAAGGGAACTTACCAGTCTCTCGCTGGTGGGGAACTGTTGGAAAGAAGAAGCACACATTACCTTCTTTTCACTGTTCAATGAGAACAACACAAACAGAACATCCTCCAAGTGTTTATATCTGTGTACCGTTTTGCAACATTTACTCTCAAGGCTTCAAACCGGTTCAAGGAACGTAAAACGTAAACCGAAAACGAACAGAATTTCACGTAATTATACGAAACGAAAAAAGATTTCTTCCCCCTTTCCGGAACATAACTTTATTCGATAATAGGTCCACTGTGGAAGCACTTTCTTTCACTCACCGTAAATGTAACAATTTCCTTCTTCACTCCTATGTTGAATATGGGTTCCATTGTTATCTCGCCGCCCTCTGTCAAAAAAGAAATATGTATAAAAGTTGTACAATCACAATTACAATCATACAATCATCACATTACGCCATGTGGCCTTAGGGATGAATGGTGTATATTCAGGGTTCAGGGGTTACTTTTGGATTACTTTTTAGAAAAGAACTTGAATCAAATAATCAAATGATTTGCAATAAACTGAGGCGGTTCAACTCATAATACAGAGCGCATTTCAGTCCCGGGTTAAGACCACTTTGTCTAGAAGGGCTCGTCTTGAATCATTTAGAGCCGGACCCGCTTGCTGCATTCATGTCAACCGGGACGTAGGAAATAAGTACCGAGAAGTAGGAAACAAGTTCCATCTCAGTTGAAACGAGCTGGACCAGGGAAAACACATTGGTTAGAATACGCCCTAATTCTACATTGTTTTATGGCAGGTCTTACCTGAAGATGTAGTGCCCCTGGTTGGCGTGATGGGGCCTGGCTTGTTGGAGACTGGCTCTGCAGTTTTGGGGACGGTGCCGTCCTTAACGGTGGCAGTGGTCAAAACGTTTGGTGTTGTGATGCTAGTTCCATGGGTACCAGTGGGAGGATTGTCAGAGCTAGATGCAGGCACTGTTGGAGAATCGGCTGACACAGGGACAGCAGGAGAGGATCCAGATGGAGCAATGAGAGTATCGTCAGAAGGATTTGTGGTTGGAAGGTTGGTGGGCAGTGACTTCGGGGTGGCAGGATTAGAGGAGAAAGGGACCAAGGCCGGGGCAGTGGCCCCAGAAGGGGCCGTGACGTGAGGGATTGGGGTCTGAGGGACTTTGGTGCCAGTGGTGAGCACAGTGGTGGGGTGTCCAGCCGAATGGTCCGCTTGCGTAGGCTGAGGGCCAACCGGAGCACGGGTCATTATGGGAGGGTTTGGAGTGTTTCCAATAGTAGGGTTTGGATCATGATGAGGGACTGTGACAGGCACAACTTTAGTGGTGCCTGCCATAGTGGGAGGATCCGGCCGTACAGTGGACGGGATAACAGCAATTGGAGTCACAGTTGTAGCAGCAGGAACTGCAGCAGGATCCGCAGCAGGATCCCCGGCAGGATCCGCGGCAGGGTCCGCGGCAGAGTCCGCGGCAGAGTCCGCGGCAGGGTCCGCGGCAGGATCCACGGCAGGATCCACGATAGGGTCCGTGGCAGGGTCCGCGGCAGGGTCCGCGGCAGGATCCGCTGCAGGATCCGCAGCAGGATCCGCTGCAGCAACTGGATCCACTATGGGTGGGTCCGTGACCACAACGGGATCAATTGGAGCGGGTGATGAGGGATCTGTAACATCAGGGTCCGGAAC